>LBNU01013907.1:67574-84762 GCA_014162995.1 Artemisia annua | reverse complement strand
CAGAAACCCTCTACGAGGCATGGACTCGATTCAAGGACTTACTCCAAAAAGTCCCTCGTCATGCCATAGACCTTTGGCTACAAGTCCAAATCTTCTATGACCACATCAATCTCCACACGAGGCAAACCATTGACCAAGCGGCCGGTGGCAAGCTACGTGATCTAAGTGCGGAACAATCATGGGATCTCCTAGAAGATCTTGCTCTTTATGACAACGAAAGTTGGAATGATCCCCGTGATTTGAATAAGACGGTCAAGGCAATATCTTTGCCTTTGAATAATTCAAGCACTTTCGACCGTAGGATCATAGAACTTGACGACCAAGTCAAGTTTCTCATGAAATCCTACGAAGCTCCTAAACCTTCAAGCCATGTGAACAAAATCATTTCTTCGTGGGAATTATGTAGTGGTCCCTACGACACTCGTGATTGCATGGAACTCCCCGAACAAGCTTTTGCGGACTACGCATCCACGCGTACCGACGGAGCGGAAGACAAGTGGTACACTTTCAAACCCGAGCCAAAACCTTACGGAGATTCATACAACTTTTTAACTCTCGTCTCTGGTAACTACATGACGGTAAAGGTAGTTTTGCGTGCAAAAGCTAAGTGTAAGGGAAATCTAAATCGGTTTATAAAGAACGAATGAACATGAATCATAACAATGAAATTAACATACATATTAGTATTTGTTTGAGTCAAATGCTTGTATCGAGTCATAATGAATTTTTGCAGGAATTCCATGAAATAAGATCTAGTTTTTCCAGAATTTTTTTCCGGAAACTTAACATGAGAATTCTGTCAGATCATTCTGACGGCGTCAGGAATAAAACCTGACGGCGTCAGGTTAAAAATTTTTCTGCAAATTTTGAAAGTTTTGTATTTCTTCCGGAAACCTAAAAAGTTTTGTCAACTCTTTAACTTATAATCTCCAGGAATTCTGCAAAAATATTCATTCCACAAGCATTATATCCTATTACGTAGATTTTACCGCCGATTTTATGCGAGGTTGGCCTTTATCTTTTTCAGGTTAACAGGTAATTTTGGACAAGAAGACGTCTATTATTTTGGAAGGGAAGCTTTGAGCGTTCGTCTTTATTAGAAGAAGATCTAACCATGTTACCTCATTATCCACATCAAACGATTCATGGGAGTATTTGATTTCATTCTTTCATTTTATTTACTTTTACGTCTTCCATTTGAACATTGGGGACAATGTTCGGTTTAAGTGTAAGGGGGGTAAATGAAGGCACCGTTGAGAATACACTTACGCTTGATGTTTTGCTTTGTTTAATAGTAAATTTGTAATAAAACCAAGAGAAATATTTGTTAGGGCAATTTTAGCGCCAATTTAAATTTTTTTACAACATTTAGAAGTGAAACCTTGATCTTAATGAGCGTCTCATGGATAGGAAATTGTATGACTAGCAAAAAACCGTACCACTAAAAAATTTTTCCACCCCAAATATGTGAGGTTCGCCCCTAGAATTGGTAGGAAAAGCACCCATCTTTGGTGCTGTGATGTGAGTACCGGTAGCATTTAGATTCTAGAACTTGCGTTAGGACCATCTCAAATCCACAAGTGAGACTACATTCGTGTAGTTAAGATTTACTACATGATAAGAGGCATTAGGATTAACCCATTGTTTCACACCCGTATTTTTGTTATAATTACATTGACTTCATTGGTCAAGTAATTCTCCCACACCCTTTGCGTTGTATCCATTTTTGGTACACGATACTCCTAGTACACCCCTCCGAGCCTATCCTTTCGTTTCGACCTTTGAGCATCTTACTCAAAGTGAGAATTTTTTACACCCCACTAAATGTACACCCAAATCGCCTTAGCCTACCTTGTATGCACCCACCTTTGGTGCATTATTGTGACAACATTTGTGTTAAACCCTTAGTTAATTATCTAGTCAATTACATGGTTGCTAAGTTAAGTCATATCCTTGTACATATTGTTTTAGGACGATTGACTCACGGGTAAAGTACTAGTGTAATAGAGTAATGGGGAAGAACAACATTATTACCCCCATATGTGCTAAACATTTTAAAAGTACTCCAAGTTTTTCAATTATCTTAATTCGAGTCATTAGAATAGTAATTGTAAAGTTATGTAAAGATTCAAGTGTAAGGGGAAAGCAACTCCCCTATGATGTATTATTTTGGATGGTAGGGTAAGAGTGTATCAAAAAAAAAAAAAATCAAAAAATCAAGAAAAATAAAAAAGAATATGAAAAAGAAAAGAGAAAAACATACGGACTACCATCCCGTTTCCTTTTATGTTTCTTTTTAGTTTTCGTTATTTCATTTTTAATTTAAGATTGAGTCGAGTCTTGACTTAAGCAACGATGTAGAGTGCATGTATTTGATCATGATAATTAACTTGCCACCATTAAAATACCCTTTATTCCAACCAAACCGTGTTTATCATATCCCTACACCTTACGTTATAACCCTTTGGAAAGTCCTCTTTGATAGTTTATCTTAGGTGCTTATGCCTAGTGGAGGAGTAATTGATCCTCTCCCAAGCGTATGGTAATCTATTTGCTATGACAGGTAGTGAGTGTTATTTTCCGTTTTCATTTATGAGATATAATTCTATGACATTTGAGAGATGAGAGAATCCAAACACTATTTGTGAGGTGCTAGTGTATGATTTCCGTGCTTGTTACGATTAGGGTCTAATAACTATTTGTTGTAATTACTTTTATATTTGTGTTAAATGACCCCTAACTCATATTTTGATTGGAATAAAAGCTCATTTGCTTGAGGACAAGCAAATCTCAAGTGTAAGGGTATTTGATGAGACGAAAAGTGTTACACTTTTAAGGGGTCATTTAAGCCTTAATTCGTATAAATGTGATCAAATATTGCCCTAAATCATTCCTTTTGTCATTTTAGGTACTTTTGAGAGGAATTCTGGAAAACATGCATATTTGGACGTTTTTGGAGCATAAAAGTGAAGAAAACGACAAAGTCTCAAAAGAAGCAGAAATTACAACCTGACGAAGTCAGAGTCACAAGGTGACGCCGTCAGAAAGCCTTGACAAAAGAGTAGAAACCAATTATCGAATGACGGGCCAGAAAGATTTTGGAAATTAACACCTGACGCCGTCAGGTGTTAGAAGATGTAGGCCGTCAGGTTATGAGTTAAAGAGTGACGGCCCAGAGAGGAATAGAGAGTGACGGCGTCAGAAGTGGATTAAATGCTTGTATCGAGTCATAATGAATTTTTGCAGGAATTCCAGGAAGTAAGATCTAGTTTTTTCCAGAATTTTTCCAGAAACTTAACATGAGAATTCTGTCAGATCATTCTGACGGCGTCAGTCATAACACCTGACGGCGTCAGGTTAAAATTTTCTGCAATTTTTGAAAATTTTGTATTTCTCCCGGAACCATAAAAAGTTTTGTCAATTCTTTAACTTATAATCTCCAGGAATTCTGCAAAATATTCATTCCACAAGCATTATATCCTATTATGTAGATTTTACCGCCGATTTTATGCGAGGTTGGCCTTTATCTTTTTCAGGTTAACAGGTTATTTTGGACAAGAAGACGTTTATTATTTTGGAAGGGAAGCTTTGAGCGTTCGTCTTTCGTGGAAGAAGATCTAACCATGTTACCTCATTATCCACATCAAACGATTCAGAGGAGTATTTGATTTCATTCTTTCATCTTATTTACTTTTATTTCTTCTATTTGAACATTGGGGACAATGTTCGGTTTAATTGTAAGGGGGGTAAATGAAGGCACCGTTGAGAATACACTTACGCTTGATGTTTTGCTTTGTTTGATAGTGAATTTGTAATAATACCAAGAGAAATGTTTGTTAGGGCAATTTTAGCGCCAATTTAAAATTTTTTATAACATCTAGAAGTGAAACCTTGATCTTAATGAGCGTCTCATGGATAGGAAATTGTATGACTAGCACAAAACCCTACCACTAAAAAATTTTCCACCCCAAATATGTGAGGTTCGCCCCTAGAATTGGTAGGAAAAGCATCCATCTTTGGTGCTATGATGTGTGTACCGGTAGTATTTAGATTCTAGAACTTGCGTTAGGACCATCTCAAATCCACAAGTGAGACTACATTCGTGTAGTTAAGATTTACTACAAGATAAGAGGCATTAGGATTAACCCATTGTTTTACACCCGTATTTTTGTTATAATTACTTTGACTTCATTGGTCAAGTAATTCTCCCACCCCCTTTGCGTTGTATCCATTTTTGGTACACGATACCCCTAGTACACCCCTCCGAGCCTATCTTTTCGTTTCGACCTTTGAGCATCTTACTCAAAGTGAGAATTTGTTTACACCCCATTAAATGTACACCCAAATCGCCTTAGCCTACCTTGTATGCACCCACTTTTGGTACATTATTATGAAAACATTTGTTAAACCCTTAGTTAATTATCTAGTCAATTACATGGTGGCTAAGTTAAGTCATATCCTTGTACATATTGTTTTGGGACGATTGGGACTCATGGGTAAAGTACTAGTGTAATGGAGTAATGGGAAAGAACGACATTATTACCCCCATATGTGCTAAACATTTTAAAAGTACTCCAAGTTTTTCAATTATCTTAATTCGAGTCATTAGAATAGTAATTGTAAAGTTATGTAAAGATTCAAGTGTAAGGGGAAGGCAACTCCCCTATGATGTATTGTTTTGGATGGTAGGGCAAGAGTGTGTGAAAAAAAAAATCGAAAAATCAAGAAAATACAAAAAAAATTATGAAAAAGAAAAGAGAAAAACATACGGACTACCATCCCGTTTCCTTTTATGTTTCTTTTTAGTTTTTGTTATTTCATTTTTAGTTTAAGATTGAGTCGAGTCTTGGCTTAAGCAACGATGTAGAGTGCATGTATTTGATCATGATAATTAACTTGCCACCATTAAAATACCCTTTATTCCAACCAAACCGTGTTTATCATATCCCTACACCTTACGTTACAACCCTTTGGAAAGCCCTCTTTGATAGTTTATCTTAGGTGCTTACGCCTAGTGGAGGAGTAATTGATCCTCTCCCAAGCCTATGGTAATCTATTTGCTATGACAGGTAGTGAGTGTTATTTTCCGTTTTCATTTATGAGATATAATTCTATGACATTTGAGAGATGAGAGAATCCAAACACTATTTGTGAGGTGCTAGTGTATGATTTCCGTGCTTGTTATGATTAGGGTCTAATAACTATTTGTTGTAATTACTTTTATATTCGTGTTAAATGACCCCTAACTCATATTTTGATTGGAATAAAAGCTCATTTGCTTGAGGACAAGCAAATCTCAAGTGTAAGGGTATTTGATGAGACGAAAAGTGTTACGCTTTTAGGGGGTCATTTAAGCCCTAATTCGTATAAATGTGATCAAATATTGCCCTAAATCGTTCCTTTTGTCATTTTAGGTACTTTTGAGAGGAATTCTGGAAAACATGCATATTCGGACGTTTTTGGAGCATAAAAGTGAAGAAAACGACAAAGTCTCAAAAGATGAAGATTTACAACCTGACGGCGTCAGAAGTCACAAGGTGACGCCGTCAGAAAGCCTTGACAAAAGAGTGGAATCCAATTTTCAAATGACGGGCCAGAGGAAATTTTGGAATTAACACCTGACGCCGTCAGGTGTTAGGAAAAGTAGGCCGTCAGGTTATATTTTAAAGAGTGACGGCCCAGAAGGTTTTATAAGGTGACGGCGTCAGAAGTGGATCTAGGCCATCCGAGAAACCTAATGGCGGCGAGCTGACGGCGTCAGCCCTTATAACCTGACGCCGTCAGAGTGTAAAATCTATATATAGTTTTCTAATTTTCATTCATTAGTGTGGAACTTTGTGGAGAACTTTTAGGGCAAACCCTAAAGACGAATTTTCTGTACTTTTTAGGGTTTCCAACCCTTGGAACCCTCATGCTTAATTAAAGATAAGTCTTCACTTTAATTCAATCAATATGTCTATGTGTTGGTTGATTATCTCTTTTGCTTATCTTTTAATTAACATGCTTGGCTAAATTCTCTTGTGTTTGCTTAGATCTAATGAAACCTAACTATTAATTATTGGTTAATTGATGTGTTGTTGTTTGTTGGGATGATTGTTCCATCAATGTTAGGCTAAAGAAAACTGGCCAACCTCCTTTATGGTAACGTGCTTGAACGTCTTGGGAAACATGTAGCCAAGGCATCTATTAAGGTAGTATTTAACGCATGAGCCACTGTTTACAATCCCTATGGTTGTGTCGTGCATGGCATAGGAGGAGATAAGAGCTCATAGAATTGGAGAGATATGTATGTCACTCCATGAGTTATTAGGAATACACCCTTCATCCACACAAGTAACATACATATCAATTAACCGGTAAGAGATAGTTAGGGAGTAATGAAGTCTAAGTAAACACAACTTTTCTCCATATAGTTTTCACAACCAAATAGTTTAGTTATTTTATTTTATTTGCAATAGTAGTAATTTTGGGTTAGTTGGCTAGCAACTAATTCCGCCCACTCCTTCAAAACCGAGATTTTACTTGCTTTCCTAAAAATATAAAAATACAAAAAGAATCTTCCTTCACCCTTAGACCTATTAGAGTAGTTTTTCTGTCCTAACGAACACTATTCCCTGTGAGAGAACGATCAATCCCCCGTACTTACCACTATCCTATACTACATCGGTCAGGTACACTGCCTGGTGGGGTTGTAAGCCTCTTGAGATCCCTCGAGAGGTAAAACCTGTTGTAAGGTCACAAAACCACGCATCAATGATGCAATAATATGACATACATAAAGATTTAAACCTTTTTTTTAAGCAAATATGCCTTATTCATTATTAATATTAATATCCTAACTTACTCAAAATAAACCTAAATGTAGCAAACTACTTATTTAATATTTAAGGATAACACGGGTTGCCTCCCGAGAAGCGCTAGTTTTTATTCGAGTCTCTAGCTTGACTCTAGGGTTACTTACTTCTAAGTTCAAGGTCACATCCATCACTTAGTGTTAAGTTTGGATGGAAATGGCGATACAATACCTCCTTAGGTGTGTATACCACCTAACAGGGTTAAGACATATGGGTAAATCTAACAAAAGGTCTCTCCATCACCCGTGTCATATCACCCAACTGTGTCAGGGAGAAAAAAGGATCAAGTCTTTCTACTTCTCTTAAGCAGATATGCTTATAATCGGGAAGTGGTGTAACTAGTAGGGTGGACTCATCAATTATCGGTGCTGACTTAGGGGGTCCAAGCTATACAAATCCTCAAACTTATCATCAAATATTTTGTTATCAATTCTTAATATAAAGTTATCATCATAGTCAAATAAAGGATTTGATATAGTCACATTGAAAAATCTAGAAATCGAATCAGAATTATATAAAGGTTCATCAGACATCCTTGGGATTGGAACAGGGTCATTGGTAGGTAAACTTTCTATCACTAGGATTGAAGTCAATTTTCCTATCCCCCATTGAGAGGGTGTCTATCTGCTCTCCAAAAGGTAAGTCGATATCTAAATTTTTGTCTCCCGAAACATCAAGGCAAGGGTGGTGTGTATGCTAGTGCGGATGTATGACTTGAGCGGTACTTTGTTGTCTTAAAAATTGCTCCTCGCCAAAAATTACCTCTGTATCATCGTCACTCTCCTCAGTATCAACTAGGTTAACAGGAGGATAGGGTATTTCAGTTCTAAGAATATCATCCTGAAGACGTTTAATTTCTATTTGCATAAGTTTGGAAAGTCTTTCAAATTCTAAATCCTGAGGGGGCGATGGATAAATATGGTACTGTGAAAGTTTGTCAAAATAAGGTAAGTCATAGCTGTTACAAGGATTAGGCTCAAAGACAAGCGGGTTCCTAGTTTGACAATCAGAACTATAGTGAGGACCTCCACAGAACTCACAACAGTAGAACTGCTGTGACTGACTCGGTGAATAATATGGAGATTGGTCAAAATCAAATTTTGATTGTTACACAGAACCTGCTCATAGACAAGCATGTTCCCGGTTTGACAATCAAAACCCGGGTGAGGACTACCTCCACAAAACTCACACGAGTATGTCTCCATCTGGTGTTGTGGGGGTTGGTTAAAGAAGTTGGGTGTTTCATTATATGAATAAGGATTTTGGTCATAGACAAATCCGTTTTCTGACCCGATCACGCTGTAACCCGGACAATTTCCACCATTTAGTGGACCCCCACAACATGAGCAACTATATTGGGCATAACAGTTTTGTCTTTGCAACTGTTCCACATTACGGGTAATTTGTGCCACATTCTCCTTCATAGTTTCCCAGATAGACATAGCAAGTAAAGAATTAAACAATATAAGAGGATAAAGGAAATAGAATTAAACAGTCTAGAGAAAAAAGAAGAGTACTTTTTTTTTAAATATAGAACACTCCCTGGCAGCGGCGCCATTTTACCAAAATCATAGCCCCACTTTACTATTTAACTATTTTATAAACTTCTTGGGGGAGATACATGCTACTTTTACTAAGGGACACATGTGATAGAAATTGTTTGATTAAAATGTTATTATGGTGTACACTAAGTACCATTTTGTCAGAAGGCCCCATATCATGAACCATTAATTACTTTATGTAAGCATGAATGCTAATGAATAGGCCTATTGGGATTGATGAATCCTGTTTGTGTTGATTGAATAAACAACCAGACGCACTGTATTTGAGTGGCTAGGTAAATGGCAAGTTACCTACTTGGCAATTTGTTATTATTATATCATTAATTTGATACTCTCAGTTAACGTTTCCGGTGTCATGAGCTTAGTGTAACAATAACTGCTTTATTACTATTGTAGGCGATTACAATTGTTTCTTAAAATTGAAATCTTGTGATCCAATGTTTTAACTATAAACCTGTGAATTTCACTCAACAATTTTGTTGACTTTTTAGCATGTTTATCTCTGGTCCATAAGGCGATAGCAAGGTTGATGCATTAGAGTCTTGACATATTTTGAAGACTACTGCATTTTTTCCATTCGATAACATTGCAAAACATTTATGTACTGTTGTATTTTGGGACCTACTTTCATTATTATTATTGTAAAAACTCCGATTTTTATCAAATGGATTATTTTCAAAACGTCTCATTTAGAGTCGTTTTCTGTGATTCTGACTATGTGCTATGAAGTAACACCCCAAGTTGACTTCCGCTGCTATCCTAAAATTGGGAGTGTTACAACTTGTGAGTTATGATTTGAGGAAAGTACGGACGTACGACTAAAGTACCTAAAGCACTTTGGGAGTTCAAATCATTCGCGAAAATAAGATAGGATGAAAGATTATGAGGTTAAGATATCCATGCCTAGCACTTTCTAAAAAATATCGACAAAATGCGAAGGGATACAGTCATATACCCTGCGCTCAACCAGAAGTTTGAGACGGGCTCAAACCTGAAGTTTAAGCAGGACTTAGCTGGGCGTAGCTAATGATAGGAATATCACTACTTAGGTATTAAATCAGTTTCTGTGAGTGAGGTACTGCAATTTTTTGCTCACGACCTCTTAGTACACTGAAAGAAGTTCCTGTGTTGTTTTGTTTGCACAAGTGGGAGTCTGAAAGGATTTATGTGCAAACCACACATAAAGCTTTCACAACTTACCTTCACAGAAATGCCGAAGGGTCACACCGGTGTAAACTAAATAGAACATGCAAGCGAAAATAAGAAACGAGTTTCTGAAATTAAATGGAGTAAATGAGGAAATGAAAATACGACGTCGTTTTCATTAAAGGGTTAAACGGTTATTATCCAAAACTTATTATTTATCAATGGATAAATATTAAGGGGTAATTAATGATAAGAAGAAAAGAACAAACCCTAAGGGATTTTTTTGTTTTGTTCGTTCGACCGAACCCATAGAGGAGAGTTTGTTTCCTTAACAAACACTAATACTCACTGTACAAGTATTCTAGAATGTTTCTAGGGAGCCTATAAATACAAAGGATTTCCTAATCATTCTCATAACTAACACACAATCCCTAAAACCCTCTCCTCTTCTCTCCCTATCCATGAGCGATCGTCCAAAGGGTTTTAAACCCTTGATCGATCATCATCAAATTGACTTTATTCGATTTGGTGTTTACCCGACTTTCGTATATCGCCTAACTTGGATATGTTCGAGCCTGGTTCTACCTGTGCAGTATCGGTGGATACCTGATGCAACCCTGAAGTGTGGGTTTCTCCCGAAAACCTTAATATTGGTCGATCTACAAAGAAGAAGGCGAACCCGCACATCAAACTGATCCAGAAGCATACGTAACTACAGGATAACAAGTAAGTCTTCTATAAACACCCTTTAATGTGTTTAGGGTTACGTTATATCAATGATTAGGTTAAGAACTTGCTTGTCTAGGTTTTTCTGGTTGCATGGCCATGTTATGTGTTTACTTCGCTGCTTGATGTTTTATTTGCCATGCGGGTAACACCAGAACCCTGACTCGGAATGCTCCCGTCAAGATGCCCGAGCTGTCGTTGACTCCGAATGATGGGAATTACCGCCCGAAGAAAGTGGCTCCCTTGACAGTGAGTGGCCATTTACAAAGAGGCCATGACTGATTGCGTAGATAGAAAGCATAGAACAGAACGCAGAAAACGGGAAAGACACAATTTGAAAATGAAGCCAAATCCGAGCTTTCCGCTCTGATTCAGGAGGAGAAGGAAAGGAAAGGACGAGATAGAGAACTATCCCTTTGAGGAGCTCTCTAAGTTGTCTAACTCTCTATTACCATATGCAAAGGGAAACCAGGTTCAATAGCCGGATAGAGTAAGAAAACAATATACATGATTAATTAAATGTGGTGTATATGTATTCTCGGGGGAAGTGCATTTTCGTGTAAACAAGTGATTTAATTGAGTCTTCCTGTGTGCATTTTGATATGATTAATTGCATGTTTAATTGGTAAATAAAATTTTAAATTACTAGTTGTTACATTGTGTTTTTAATCAACATGTAGAACATAGTAGGCACATATGAATCAGCTATGTCGCCTTTCAGAAGTACATGATGATACGCATTGCCCGAGCCCATGGCCTATTTAGGTCTTAGGGTTTTACCCTACTTTTTCTTATAAATACTCTTGTAATAATTTTTTATAATCAATCAATCAATCAAAGTTTAAGATAAACAAATCTATAGTTCTTCTCTCTATTTCTTAAGGAGCTCGCACACGCTAAAAGTGGTGCCTTATCCCGATACAACCCCTAACCGGGTCGTATCAATTGGTGCTTTCATTGAGAGCTCTCGTTGAGAGGGCTTACGATTAGAGTTCAAAAAAACAAAGTTACTCTTCATCGGGTACTATTCATTAGGGACTGTTCATCGGAGTACTGTTCATCGCGGGTACTATTCATCGAAAAAAAATTATTAATCGCTCGAGTATTATTCATGGCATCAGACGACAGCGATCTGGATGCGGAATACGCACTCTCTAAGCTCTTGCAAATGGGTACGATGGCCGAATATGAGAGTGAGTTTGTGGTACTTGCAAATCGAGTAACAGGGATCTCTGAATCTTTACTTACATCATGTTTTATCTCTGGACTTAAACTGGATCTACAATGTTTACTCTTACGGTCAAATCCCAAAACTCTAGACGAAGCTTTTTCATTGACCCGTGCGGCGGAAACACGCTTCGATAACCTAGATATTTGGGAATTTTTGAGGTCCAATCCTTTAACTTTGGGAGAATATTTCTTCAAAGCTCGTATCACCGAGGTTCGTTTTGAGACAATTGCAAAGGAAGAGAAAGAGCACATCATTGAAAAGAAAATAGATGTCATTCTACCATTAGAGGGTGAATTTGCTTCACATAAGGCTGAAGGGTCATTGAATGCTGATGAGTATATTGGAGCTGAAGAGGTTGTGGGTGGTGGCAAAGCGCTTAAGGTTGGTGAGGATGAGTTGAATAGAGTGATATCGACACATAAGGATGGAGGTGGTGAATTTGATAGTCATTTTAAATTTGAATTTAAGCAAGGAATTAGCAGACTATTAATCTGCATATTCGTCGTATCACCTTGAGGGCAAGGTGATTTTTGAAGGAGTGGGGAGTGTTATGGCATGGGTAGCAGAAGACGGAAGAATGGTGTTGTGTTATGTCCGAGGCAAAGGAATGCGAAAGAAGAAAAATACGAAGGTTGCAATTCAAAGAAGATTATGGGATCCCGGATTACACCAATGTTGCAGGAGGACGGACTGCCCAAATGACTCAAGAAGTCCAAACGTGTGATATAAAGATTATGTCGTATAATCTCTCTTTATTTATGTGTCTTTATTTAGGACTGTTTTCAAGTTTATTTAGGAAAGTCAATTAAGAATGTTTTAAGACAACACCTTGAGGGCAAGGTGGTTTTGAAGGAGTGAGGAATGATACGCCTGGCCCAAGCCCATGGCCTATTTAGGTCTTAGGGTTTTACCCTATTTTGTCTTATAAATACTCTTGTAATCATTCATTATAATCAATCAATCAATCAATCAAAGTTTAAGATAAACAAATCTTTAGTTCTTCTCTCTATTTCTTAAGGAGCTTGCACACGCTAAAAGTGGTGCCTTATCCCGATACAACCCCTAACCAGGTCGTATCACATGAACCCGGATTGCATCCGTGCAATAGGGTATATGGCGCATTATAAGTACTCGCAGTCTGTAGGGGAATTCCTGTAACTAGTAGTAAGTCGATTAGATATCGCATTTTTGTAGCAAGTCGATTAGATATCTCATTTTAGTAGCAAGTTGGTTAGATATCGCACAAGTAGTAGCTTTCCAATCTAGTTGTACGTATGAGAGTAGAAGTACCTTATAGTAGTAGCAAGCCGATCGGGAAAGTCATAAAGGGACAAGAGCTTAGACAAGTCATGATCCAAGTAGTAAATGAGTAGTTAGTAGCAAAATAAAAAGTAGATTCTATCATGTTTAATATTAGCTCTATTTATTCACTAAGTCATGGTGACTTACCATTGTTAGTTTCCCTTTTTACGTAGGTATTTGAAGAAGGATTTGGGGCTCGATGATAGTAGAAGATATTTCATTGTGGGAATGGTATGCTCGTGGGCATTGTTGACGAGCATCATCCGTAAACTTTGATATTTAGCTTGTAACGCCCCAATATGTTTTTAGTAAATGTACTTTTAATGTCGAAACAGTTTCTAGTCAGCCAGGTTGATCTTTGGAAGTAATTAACTAAGAAACATAAATTGAGCTTACTAATTACATTAACAAGAACAAGAAAGAAAAGATGCAAGTATATTATGGTGACTAGAGTGTAAGTACTAATATCAAAGTGACGTCGATCTAGTCCTGTACAATATAAACACGCTATGGTTGATGTGGTTTTAATTATCAGATTTGTTGGATTGAGCTTTGCAGTTGAGTAGATAACTATGTATGTAATTCATATAACATATAGCAAATGTATGCATGTACGTATTTTGTTTTGTTTTTAATTTGTTAAAGACTAATTACCAATGGAATGGAAGTGTTTAATTGATGTATACTTGTATCCTAGATTGCAAGTCAAAAGTTATTTGTTAAACTTGATTTTTGGTTTGGTTCAGCCTCAAACCACCAGTTGAACGTCAACATGCTTTATGGTAAAAACAACGAACACGATCTTCATGTGAGTGATTGGCGGGTACTGGACAAGTTTGTTGCTTCTCAACTTAGTAATTATTGTTGAGGCAACATGATCAAGATCTCGTCTTGTTTTAATGATGACAAATAAACCATCGAAACACATAAAATAACAAACGTTAGCTCAAAATCGCCGGAGCCAATGTCTGCTCCTAGCGCGCTGCCCGCGCGTCAACGCGCGGGTGACGCGCCAGGACACTGTATGGTTCCGGGCGAATTTTGAAAGTCGGCTTTCCCCTTACCCAACAAATGTAGATCTTTCAATAAAGGTATGAATATGTTATGTGCTTAATTGAGAACACTCGAAACAAGTTTTGAGACTTGAGAGATCCTACTTTTAAAACACCCATTTACGGGAAAACGCCAACTCATGTTTTCTAACTATCGCCTCTAGCCAAGGCTTTTCTAAACTTAGGGAGCTTATATATTTCACGAGACATCATGTTGAAGCATCCATATGCTCATATCCCGTGCTTACGTCTTCTCTAATTACGTAACGGGTTTACTCCCTTATTGGTCAAACTAAGTCAAAGGTCACTTTGCGTAAACGCATCCTTTCCCACTTGGGTTATGCTTTACATCAAGGCAAAGCACTTAACTTGTTTGAACCAAGGTATTAGTTGAGAACGTCGAGTCGTAGAAAGTCATGAGATATGAAACTATAGATTCTCGACGTTGTGTTACTTGAACTTATAAGTAACCTATGATTTTCTTAACTTATAATCTTAATTGTCTAAACCTTTTCTTCTTAATGACAATTAGATTATTTCTTAATTATCTTCTTAATCTCATCTCTACGAAAGACAAATCCAACCATATCCAATCATATCCAAATCATATATTCTCTTACACAATCTCTTACACTCTTACATATTCCCTTACACACTACATCTCAACCATTCATTCCCTTACAACACATCTCAACCTTCCAATTTCAACACATGGGATTTAATTTGAATCCCAAATATGGCTCCTTTGATCTCAACCATTGAATTTAAACCAAACACATCTCAACCATCCATCTTATTTCTTCCCCCCATGATTTGGAATATTCCACTAGCATATTCTTTCTTCTTCTCCATTCCATCACATGTGTTTGATCCTCACCATCCATTTCAAACCAAAACCATCTCAACCATTGATTTCTCCTTTTCCCCCAAGCAAAGCATATTCCTTTGGAATATCCCTTCTCAATCCAAACCTAAGCTTCTTTGATCCTAGCCATCTATTTCAAATCAACTCATCTCAACCCTCTATATTCCCCACATGCCAAATAATTTGAAAAACCAAGGGAGGCTCCCTTTGATCCTATCCATTCAATTCAAACTATCTAATCTCAACCCTCCATCTCATTCTCCCCCCCAAGCATTAGAATATTCCTTGACATATTCTTTCTCTCTTTTCTATGCCATGTGAGGAGATACACTTCTACCCCTTCCAAATTACCCTATCCACACTTTATACCCTTGGTAATTTGGTTTTCTTATAAACACTTCACAAAACATTTTCTAATTGGCTATTTGAGTTGGCAAACCTTAGATTGATTAATGTTAAGGTTTAGTGTGAAGTACAATTGGGGGTTTAGCAAGGATAGGTATTTATAGGATCCAAACACCCAACACTTGGGAAAAACTTACAGACGCCTGGCGCGCTGCCCGCGCGTTGACGCGCGGGTGACGCGCCGGCCTCGGAAAATTTTCCCAAGTTTGGTTCTTGGCCTATAAATACTACCCTTGCCTCTTGTATTCCTCACCCCTTGCCATTATTCTTTCTCTCTAGATTCTTTCTCTCTAAACACTCTCAAATCTCTCTATCTCTATTTCTAATCTTGTGTTCTTGATTTTCATACTAACATCTTTGAAAGAACACATCTATTTGCAAGGGAAGAATCACAAGAACCTAATCCACTCTTGTGATTGTATCGAGGGTCTTTTTTCTTATACCCTTTCTATTACAATAGATTCTCTAGGTTAGGTTAGGGCTTGATTGAACAAACATTCATTCATTCATTCATTCATTCAATTGTTTGTAAGGGAAGTCTTGTGTCTTGGTGACCAAGCCTAGATCATTGGGGATCTAGTTGGGGTTTGATACTTCCGGTGGGAAGTCTTGGTAGTGATCTTTGTGATCCTTAGGTGAAGTCGAATCGCGAGATTCTTTTGGGTGGTTTCCGAGGGCGGAATACCGTTGGGGAGTAGCTCTTCTTTGTGAGCACCGATCTTAGTGCATATCGGTGGAGTGAAGTTGTAACGGTTTGTAATCCACCAAAAGGATTATACTAGAGTAATAGTATCGGTGTCGTGGATTCGCAACTGGACGTACGGATGGTATAAACCCCCCATCCCGAACCAGTATATATCGTTGTGTACTTTACTTACTTTATATACTTTGGTTGTGTTTGTGGTTGTTGGATTACTGTACAACCACTTGGTGTTCTTCTTGGCTTAAAGTTTTTAAACATCTAAAAAGCCGAAGAAACCGTATTCCCCCCCCTCTACGGTTCTACAATTGGTATCAGAGCGGTATACTCAAGTTTTTGAGCGTTAAAGCCTTCCCGAGAAGTCGTTTTAAGTCAAAAACTTCTTTCCCAAAAATCTAAAATCCTAACTAAGATTTTTGGTAAAGTAGAGTATAGGTTCATGGCTCAAGAGAACTATGTTGAGGGGTGTTCTATGCAAAGACCACCTTTGCTAGAAACTGATGGGTTTTGTTTTTGGAAAACCCGGTTTGAGACCTATGTTAGGTCCAAAGATCTTGATTTGTGGGAAATCATCCAAAATGGCAACTTTGAGTTTATGGTGGAAGACTCGGAAACAAAGTTGTTGGTGAAAAAGCCACACGTGGATCTTAATGATGATGAGAGGAGAAAGCTTGGCAAGAATGATGAAGCCAAGATGTTGATCTATAATGCTCTACCTCGAAGGGAGTTCGAGAGGGTTCATGTTTGCAAGACCGCCAAGGAAATTTGGCACTCTCTCATCATCACTCATCAAGCAACTCTCAAGTAAAGGATTGCAAGATCGATCTACTCATACAACAATATGAGAAGTTCTCGATCTCGGATGAAGAGACCATTGACAATGGTTACACACGGTTCAATGCTATTATCACAAGCCTCACGGCTCTAGATCCTAGCTTTTACAATAAGAACCATGTGAGAAAGTTTCTTCGAGCTCTTCTGGTTAAATGGAGGCCAAAGGTGACGGCTATTGAAGAAGCCAAGAACTTGGCGGAACTTCCTCTTGATGAGCTCATTGGAAATCTCAAATTCTATGAGATGATTCTTGAGAACGACAAGGCAAGTACCAAAGACAAGAAGGAGAAGGTTAAGTCTTTGGCTCTTAAAGCTAAAGTCACTAGTACTCAAGCTATTGATGATAGTGATGGTCAAGAGGATAGCAATGAAGAAGATGATATGGATGACGAAGAATATAATCTCATGGCTAAGAACTTTAGGAGGTTCTTTAGGAAAGGTGGTAACTTTGGTAGAAGAAATCGGTTTGGAAACCGAGATAATGGTGGAAGGAATAACTTTGGGGAAAACC
>LBNU01013907.1:31289-56961 GCA_014162995.1 Artemisia annua | reverse complement strand
TTTGAAAAGTAGCAAAACGTTCAAGAGAAATTCGAAATCATTTATCCCCTAAAACGCCCCGGTTTTCCATTTTATTATGTACATCATATATTACACTACTTTAGCTTATGACGGTGTGCTTGACTTTCATTATCTTTTGATAACGATTAAGGGTCATAGAGCAAGAACACGATTAATAGAAAAGTGACCGATTGGATAAAATTCATCGTCCCTGATTTTTCACAAGTCCCAAACTAAGTGCAAAAACGAGATCACCGCTTACTTAGATGTTAGATACCAATACCACTCATGGAAGTTACTTGTGTGTGGTCACCTCTCGCTCCCAAACCTTAGTGCATCTAGAATTTTTTAATTGATTTGAGAAATGAATTGCTTCATATTTTCTCGTTTCAATATGATTTAGTCCGATAAAGATATCAAATTCAAACGCTAAGTAGTTATCGATCCTCCCTTAAGAAGGTTTGCAAGAGAAATGTGGTCCACATCAAGGATATTGGATACATACAAAGACTTTGGAATACATCATAAATAGACATAAGTTGGCGAGTACATTTCACGTGCACCTCATGCGTCCGATCTAGGATCGTAACATGCACCTCACGCGCGACCAACTTTTGTCTTAACACTAGAACTCTTGGTCCATAAATCTTCAACATACATCCTTATTCTTTCTTTTCTTTTTCTTTTTCTTTTCTTGATACTTTTTTTCACTTTTTCTTTCTTTTTCTTGCCTNTTGAGAGCTTCCAAATAACACTTGATTACGGAATTTCCAAATCACCCACCACATGACATAAAAGACTCCTTCTAACACACTTTTTCTCCCTTTAGAGAGACGAAGAGCATCGAACCAAGAAAGCCAATCAACATAAGGCGAGTACATTTCACGTGCACCTCATGCGTCCGATCTAGGATCGTAACATGCACCTCACGCGCGACCAACTTTTGTCTTAACACTAGAACTCTTGGTCCATAAATCTTCAACATACATCCTTATTCTTTCTTTTCTTTTTCTTTTTCTTTTCTTGATACTTTTTTTCACTTTTTCTTTCTTTTTCTTGCCTTAGTAACTTCTCGACTCCGAACCTTCACGGTTTCAATCCAAGACCTACCGCCAATTGCTAGGGTTAGAATCTAGGATCCAAGGTCCGATCTCAATCCGAAGTCTTAAAGCACCTTAGCTCATACATAACAACGGGCTTTTGGGTAGCTCCGAAACCACATGCGTACTACGCTTATTCAACGATATAAAATACAACTCAATTGACGTGTATCCATGATGTGTACCCAATTTCCCAATCAAAGATTCTCTAAAGAAGATAAAGAACTACTCATCGGCTAAACCTAACATCTTTAATTAGCACACAATATATGGGGTGAAACAAGCTGATGGGAACGAAAAGCCACAAGTACCTTCGATGAGCTTTAAAGAGAACCACTACTCCACGTATGGTAACTAACTTCTAAATAAACACTATCATNTACTACGCTTATTCAACAATATACAATACAACTCAATTGACGTGTATCCATGATGTGTACCCAATTTCTCAAGCAAAGATTCTCTCGAGAAGAAAAAGAACTACTCATCGGCTAAACCTAACATCTTTAATTAGCACACAAGATATGGGGTGGAACAAGCTGATGGGAACGAAAGGCCACAAGTACCTTCGATGAGCTTTAAAGAGAACCACTACTCCACGTATGGTAACTAACTTCTAAATAAACACTATCATATCTCATTCTCCGCATTTTGAAAATCTCGAATAATGAGATCCGCGGATACTTAGCCGATAATTTTAAAGCCACGCATATATAAAGTAAAGTACGGGAGCCAACAAAAGAGTAGCTCCTTGTGTACAAAACTAGCAAAAGCTTTTATGATCATCTTTGGTTAAGGGAACATGCTAGGGCTCAACACGCCCGGATCAAGTCAAAATTTTATTCCCACTCTTACCTAGTAGGAAAGTCAAACTTGGTGTCAAAACTTTTATTCTATTTTTGTATTTTTATATTTTATTCTTTTTTTTCTTTTTGCTTTGAAAATTTTCAAAATTTTTCAATTTTTATGGATTTTTGAGGAAAACGGGGTTGCGTAAGTAAACGACAAAGATGAAAGTGCTAGGTTAATCAAATCGAAGATTCACCCCCCCAGACTAAAGATAAACATTGTCCTCAATGTTTTCAAGGTAAGGGTAATCCTAATAATAAATCTAAGGCCGTTTATTAAGTATGCCAAAGATACCATTAGTCGATTAGATTTGGATATAGGATTTCTAAGCAAGCAGCAATTCATGGAGCTCGAGTGGAGAAGAAACGAACCACGAGCACGAGAGTCATCATGAATTGGAGAAATCCTGCACATACACAAACAACATAGCCAACAACAAGATTGGAAAAGGTAGCCCTCCTTGCGTTACTTATTAAAAACTAGAAAACATAGATGGATAAGCATGGGGTGCCTCCCACGAAGCGCTTGTTTTTGATCATCGAGTCACTTAGCTTGACTCTATCCCCGCATTTAGTTGTCCTTGGGGAAAGTTTGGAGATCCGGGATTACCAAAGGTAAATCCCCTCCAAAGTAGTGCTTCAAACGATGACCGTTTACCTTAAAATGTTCCCCTTTTTGATTCAAAAGTTCAACAGTACCATAAGGAAAAACTTGGGCAACGGTAAACGGTCCAGACCAACGGGACTTTAGCTTTCCAGAAAATATTTTTAACCTTGAGTTAAAAAGCAAAACTTGATCACCGACATTAAAAACACGATTTTTGATTTTTGAATCATGAATCCGTTTTGTTTTCTCCTTATAAATCAAAGAATTTTCATAAGCTTGATCTCGGAGTTCATTCAACTCATTCAACTGGATTTTTCGGTGATCACCCGCGGTTTTTAAATCATAATTCACATGTTTTAAAGCCCAGTAGGCGCGATGCTCTAGCTCAATCGGAAGATGACATGCCTTTCCGTACACGAGCTTGTAAGGGGTACAACCAATTGGTGTTTTATAAGCTGTGCGGAAGGCCCAGAGTGCATCATCTAACTTGTCCGACCAAGAAGAACGATTCTCACCCACGGTTCTTTCCAAAATTCTTTTTAGACCACGATTCGACACCTCGACTTGACCACTAGTTTGAGGATGATAAGCGGTACTAAGTCGATGGGTAACACCATATTTTGACATAACTTTTGAAAATCGGTCATTACAAAAATGAGTTCCACGGTCACTGATAATAGCTCGAGGTGTACCGAATCTGGCAAACAAACTTTTCAAAAATTTTACAACCACTCGGGCGTCGTTAGTTGGAAAAGCTTTTGCTTCAACCCATTTAGAAAGATAATCGACTGCCACGAGGATGTATTTGTTTTTGTTTGAAGATGGAAATGGTCCCATGAAATCGATTCCCCAAACGTCAAAGATTTCACAAACTTGGATGGAGTTTTGAGGCATCTCATCCCGCTGTGAAATTTTTCCTTGTCGTTGGCACGCGTCACAAGACTTCACCAGGTCCTGTGCATCGCGGTAGATCGAAGGCCAGAAGAAACCGGAGTCAAAAACTTTTTTAGCAGTAAAATTGGCACCATGATGTCCCCCTGTGGGTCCATTGTGGCATGCCATCAAAATAGCTTCGGCCTCTTTACCATGGACACATCTCCGAATGATTTGGTCCGCACAAATTTTGAACAAATAAGGGTCTTCCCAAAAATAATGTTTCACATCTTTGAAAAATTTCTTTTTGGCCTGGGTCGACATTCCTTTTCTTATAAAATTCCCCGCATGGTAGTTTGCAAAATCGGCAAACCATGGGGTACTAGAATCACCAAGTGACACGCTCCCAAGGGCTTCGAGAGGAAATGAGTCATCAATATCCTTTTTCTCGAGCACGCCTTGGTGAGGATTTTCAAGACGGGACAAATGGTCAGCAGCTAGGTTCTCCGATCCTTTTTTATCTCTAATTTCAACTTTAAACTCTTGTAAAAGGAGAACCCAGCGCATAAGTCTTGGTTTGGCATCAGGCTTGGTCATCAAGTATTTTAAGGCTGAATGGTCCGTATACACTATGCATTTCTTTAAAAGAAGATATGGTCGAAATTTTTCAAAAGCATAAATGACTGCCAACATCTCTTTTTCAGTTGTGGTGTAATGAAACTGAGCACTATTCATGGTTTTGCTTGCATAGTGTATAGGCCGAAAATATTTGTCCTTTCGTTGCCCCAGGACTGCCCCAATTGCATAATCACTAGCATCACACATTAATTCAAAGGGCAAATCCCAATCGGGGGCAACTAAAATAGGAGCCTCCGTCAACTTCTTTTTAAGGGTATTAAATGCTTCAATGCACTCATTGGTGAAGATGAACGGGGCTTCCTTCTCTAAAAGGTGAGTCAATGGTCGGGCTATTTTGGAAAAGTCTTGTATGAAACGTCTATAAAAGCCAGCATGACCGAGGAAACTTCGAATTCCCTTGACGGTCGTGGGATGAGGTAATTTTGCGATAACATCGACTTTGGCACGGTCCACCTCAATCCCGGCTTTTGAGATTTTATGGCCGAGGACTATACCCTCTTTAACCATAAAGTGACACTTCTCCCAATTCAGAACTAGGTTAGTGTCTTCACACCTTTGGAGCATTTGTTCTAAATGGGAGAGACAAGACGAAAATGAATTACCATACACAGAAAAATCATCCATAAAAACTTCCATTGTCTTCCCGATCATATTTTGAAAAATGGCGGTCATACATCTCTGGAACGTGCCTGGGGCATTGCATAAGCCAAAGGGCATACGTCTATAGGCAAAAGTTCCGTAGGGACAAGTAAAAGTGGTTTTCTCTTGATCGGGAGGATCGATGGGAATTTGAAAATAGCCAGAAAAACCATCAAGAAAACAATAAAATTCATTTCCTGCAAGTCGTTCAATCATCTGATCCATGAAAGGAAGAGGAAAATGGTCTTTTCGAGTTGCTTCATTGAGCTTTCGATAGTCGATGCACACTCTCCAACCGGTTACGAGACGCGTTGGAATAAGCTCATCATCATCATTCGTAACGACTGTCATACCACCCTTCTTTGGCACACAATGGACCGGGCTAACCCATGAGCTATCAGAAATTGGGTAAATCATCCCAGCGTCGAGTAATTTGATTACTTCATTCTTGATCACATCATGAATTTTTGGGTTAACTCGCCTTTGTTGTTGGATGGACGGCTTAGCATCGTTTTCAAGTAAAATCTTGTGGGTGCAAAAACGAGGATCTATGCCTTTGATGTCGGAAATACGCCATGCGATGGCATCTTTGTGCTTTTTGAGCATGTCAACGAGACGTTTCTTCTCCTCATCTTTTAGGTGTTTGGAAATAATGACGGGAAGTTTGTCGGTTCCTTCTAAAAAAGCGTATTCAAGATGAGGAGGCAATTCTTTAAGCTCAAGTTTTGGAAGTTTTTCTTCAGATGGCTCGACTTGTTTGACTTCTTCAACGATAAGTTCCTTTGGAGGGAGAGGTGAAAATGGATCTTCATTCAAAAGTTGTTCAAGCAAAAGAATGTCTCCCTCCGGATCATAATAAGAATCATCATCATCGCCAACGAATGAAGATGTATCAACGGATAAAAATTCATCGACTTCTTCCAAGAGGAGGAAATCACCTCCTTCGAATGGAGTGAAGGAAGGGGAAGAGTCGGCAATTATGGGTTGAGAGATAGGTGGAGAATCATCAATAGAGGGTAGATAAGTAGAATTGTTTGAAGGGGTGGAAGAAGAAGAAGTGGGATTGCCACTTGAAAATCCGAGTATCTCTTGGGAATACTCTTCAGAAAGTTCATCAACTTCATCAAGGATATCGATTTTGCTTATGGTCATGGGCTCATCGGTGGAAGAATATCTTGCTGTTTGATCCAAATTAAACGTAACGGCTTCGTGACCATCTCGCAAGGTAATTTCTTCATCGTAAACATCAATCAAAGCACGGCCCGTCTTTAGGAAACCTCGTCCAAGAATGAGAGGAACCCTTGGATCAGGATCAAAATCGACGACAACAAAATCAGCCGGAAAGTGAAATTTTCCCACATTGACGATGACATCTTCGGCTATGCCTTTAGGACGAGAGGTAGAACGGTCGGCAAGCTCGAGAGTCATGCGTGTCGGAGTCAAAGGGGGTAACGACAACTTCTGCCAAACGGAAAACGGCATGAGGCTAATGCTAGCACCTAAATCGGCTAAGGCGAAACATTGAACCATTCCGGGAAAATTGCATGGAATTAAGAACTTGCCGGGGTCTTCAAGCTTTTCGGGAAGCTTTTTAAGGAGAACTGCCGAGCAATTCGCATTCAATGGTGTAGTCGACATTTCATACAATTTATCCTTATTATTTAACAAGTTTTTAAGCATTGATGAAAACTTTGGCATTAACACAACAGCATCAGCAAGACTCAAATCAAAGCGAATGTCTTGAAACATCTTAAAGAATTTTTCCTTCATTATGTCATTTTTATCTTGACGTTTTTGCTCATTAAGACGAAAAGGATATGGAAGACTTGTTTTAACTGGTTCATCTTGTTCAAAAACAATTTTCTCTTTTCCTTTTGAAACATTTGCATTTTCATTTGACGGTTGAACCACCGGAGGTTGGATATTTTCGGTCCTTCCTTGGTGAATAGGAATTCTCGTATCCGTTGTCACCTCGGTTGCACGGTCTACTACCTTTGAAGGAGGAGGAGTATAAGAGGTAGTTGGAACCGTTGGCTCTTTGTAAGAAACGCCACTGCGTGTTGTGATCGCCTTGATATCGCCCCTCGGGTTAGCGATCGTGTTGCTAGGTAAAGAAGTGGTACCCGAACTCGAGGGTCGATCATTTAAACGCTTGTTTAATTCAGCCATTTGATTAACCAACATATGATTCATTTCCTCTTGTTTTTTAATTTGTGCCTGCTGACTTTGCAAAAAGGTTTGGTTGTTTTGATTTTGACGAAGTAATTCTGCTAACAACTCATCCGTGTTTGAATGATTTTGCACAACACCTTGATTCTGGTTAAAAGTTTGCCCACGGGCATTGTTGTTAAAACCTTGACTTTGATTTTGAAAATGATGATTTCCTTGATTATTATTTCCATAATTAGCACCTTGGTTACCAAAATTTCCTTGATTATTTTGAAAATTCTTGTTTTGGTTAAAACCTTGAGTTTGATTTTGAAAACCTTGTGTTGCACGACTTTGATTGACTTGATTACCACGGTTTGGCACGTATTGGTTTGAAGTCGGGTTTGTAAAACCTGGTGGTGGTCCAAGAAAGTTGGTTGAACGGTAGCTGAGAAGATTGCGATCTCCTTGGGTTTGGTACGTGTTACCAACCATGTTTGCTGCATACACATTCTCTTGGGTGAAAGAACTGGTTGTTGGACATTCGAAGTATGAATGGGGACCACCACAAGTTTCGCAACTTGGGTTAACTGCATTAATGTTTTGAAAAGGTTGTTCTTTTTGTTGGATCAAAATCCCAATTTGCTTCGTAAGAGTAGCGATGGCATCAGCATTTTGTTGGGTTCTTGTCATGAATTCCTCGTTGTCTTTGGTACTAGCACTAGATGCTTGCGTTTTGTTTCGTGAAGTTCTTACTCTTGCCTTGTTCTCGATGATGGTGAACACATCTTGGGCGTTTCGAGATAACAAATTACCACCTGCAGCAGAATTGAGTGAATCTTGATCGACGGGATTCAAACCATTATAGAAGGTATCGATTTGATGCATTTCAGAAAACCCGTGATTAGGACACTTTTCGAGTAACTCTTTGAATCGATCCCAAGCTTCGTTGAATGATTCATCGAAAGCTTGTTGAAAACGAAGGATCTGAGAACGAAGATTTGAAGTTTTTGATGGTGGACAGAATTTGTTAAGGAACTTGCTAGCCAAATCATCCCAAGTATGAATCGAATTGGGGGGTTCTTTGTCTAGCCAAGCACGAGCAGCTCCTTTGAGAGAAAAAGAAAACAGTTTCATTTTGACAACATCATGATTGAACCTTATGGTTTCAGCAATATCGGTTAAGTTTCGAATGTGAGCATGAGGATCTTCGTGGTCAAAACCATGAAAGGCCATACCCGCAATAAGATTGATTACGCCGTGATTGATTTCGAAATTATTTCCTTGAATATCGGGAATCACAATAGCTCGTTTCACACCTTGGAAAGGCGTTTGAAGTTGATCTTCGATGGGACGAGGATCATGAAGAGGTTGGTTACCACCCACCGGCGGGTGTTCACCATTGTTTTGTGCACCGTTGTTGTTGTTGTTATTCATCTCGGTGATGAAATCTTGAGGATCACGTAACTCGGGTACGCTCCTTTGCTTTCGTCTACGACGGCTCCGATTAGTAGGCACTTCAAGATAAGAAAACTCGTTCAAGTTAGACTTGGAACGAGTGATCATATAAATCAAAACAAAACGAAATGAAAAATAAAGTAGAAAGGAAAATCTTTTTGGTTTTTATAAGTTTATAAAAGAAAAGATAAAATATTTTTGGCTTTTGTAGGTTTTATAATTTTTAGTTGTTTTTGTTTTTAAGAAAAAGCGTTAACTTCTAAAAGAAGGTTCTTCAAAACACAAGTCTCGAACGACGAACTACTTAATCTTAATCAACCGCTCCCCGGCAGCGGCGCCAATAAGTGATGTAGCGTTTCTAGCTAGTAAGCTTTGAACCACTAGGTATCGTTGTCCCAACGAGGGTTGAAATTGATCAAGTTATTCGAGTCGTGAGTTATGTGAGATGAATGGTTGAAAAGATTTGATTTTGTTTTGTTTTAAACTACGAAAGGTTTGCATAATATTTAAGTGAAATAACGTTCAAGTAGAAATGAAATAAGTTTAACTAAATAAGAAAACATGAAACTAATAAAGGCTTGAAAGAAATAAAAGTTTAATCTAAGCACGAAAGAATTAAGAAAATGTTTTTGTTGTTTAAAAGAAAATTAAACTAAGTAAAAAGATTTAAAAGAAATTTCGGCAGAGTAACGGTAAGAAAGTAATAAAAGAAAGCTCCACTCGATAAACGATGGAGTGTAAATAAGCCTAGCTCGGCTAGAAAAACAAACAAGTTAAAACAAACTAGCAAAAAGGAAACAAACTCGAAAGCTCGGGACCAATCTTGCAAGATAAGACTTTGCCAAGATCAACTCGCAAAGTAATTGAATTGCTTACTCGCAATTAATGTTGCTTACTCGCAACTGGATTCTTATTCGCAAAACCTTGGACCCTTACTCGCTATTTGTCCCTTATTCGCTAAATACCTCATACTCGCAGAAATCATGTTCGCAAGAAAGGCTACTCGCTATTTTCCTTATTAGCTAAAAAAATCTTACTCGCTAAAATAAAACTTATTCGCAACTTTTGTGAGTTTCTTATTCGCTAAAACACACTAGACCTTATTCGCTATTGTTGAGAAAAACCATATTCGCTGAAACTTAAAACAAAAACACTATTCGCTATTTTGGAAAATTCACTATTCGCTAAAACCTATTTTATAGAAAACATTACGTAAAATTTAGAGACTCACGCAAAAATAAAAAGAACTAATTTTTAACGTAAAATAAGCTTAAGGACTCAAAAGAAACTAATGTTTACTCATTAATAAGCACTCTAGAGGATTCAAAAGAAGCTTTTACAAGCTTTACGAGCTTAAATAAGCTCAAGTCCAATTCTAGGGCTTGTAACATGTAAACAACTTTTAAGCAATAAAAATGACAAATAAGCTAAAGAAAACTTTATGAAAACTTTTAAATAAGCTTAACAAAAACGTACAAAAGCTCTCACAAGCTACCAAAACCCAAATAAGCTCAACTCATGATCATAAGGCACGAAATAAGCTTTCATGCAAAGGTGGTGCAACTTTTGTGAGCTTATTTGAATCAAAGTAGAAGAAAGAAGCTTGAATAATAAGATGAAAAGCAATGAAGTAAAGGTAAATAAGCAAGACAATAAGCAAGTAAAAAGCTTTAAGACTTAAAAGAAAATTTGCATTAAGAAAACATTACATGAAAACATTAAGAAAACTAAAATCTAACATAAAAACTAACCAACTAACCACCTCAAAAATGAGGTTGAGGGTGGTATTTAAGGACTCCATGGGTGGGTTCCTTTTACATCAAGCCCCCTAAATTCTTAATAGTTCATGAAATGACACATAAACTTTCATTATACTAGCTAATAACTTTTAAAAAGTAAACTATAGTCCTTGTAATCTTGAGGAATTGTGTTGACGAGTCTTCAATAAGTCTTCAATGATATAAAAGTGATCACTTGCTCGAATTTGGGAAGCTTAAATAAGATAATCATCTTTGTTCTTCGATTAAGTCTCTCTCTCACATTCTCGAGCCTTTAAGTAATGAAAACTTCGTCACGGGCTTTTCTTGAATGAATATCAACTTTGACTCGGCTTCTTGACTCTTTTCCACATCTCGTGCTCTTTTCGGGCTTTTAGGTTGCTTTTTGTGATGTTTTAGCAATATCCATACCTGCACAGTCATAAACACAAAAACACGATATCTTTGGCTTTGAACGTTAGTTTTTGGTCTAAAATAGTCTAATAATGGTGAATAAAAGATATGTGAATAAGCACATATCATGTGTGCAGTCATGTTTCACAACAGTGCCCAAATAAATTTGTAGATGCTATTATTATTAATAAAAAATTTATCGTGAAAAGGTAATTAGATTTTCAACTGAATTTAATTCGGTTTACCAATAATAATGACTGTGAAAATTACAGGCACGTTACACGAATTCGTCGAAACAAGTCACCACTAGACACACCCCAAATGAAGATATTATAAGTGTAAGAAGACCTAATGTAATTTAATTTCATTAAGTAATTTGTTTTATTTAATAGTACGCTTTAATTCGACAGGATTGATGGGCTTTGTGTCGCCACCAATATGTCCTCTTTAAATTTCTTCCTAATTAAAGATCTATATATATTGTTTTTGGGTGACTTAATATTAGTGCTTAAACCTTGTGTTCTAGCTGAGCCTTGCGGGGCTGCCAACCCTGTCCTCCGGTATTTTGCTGATGCTTTAGATAAATAGGATAGGACATAAGTATCATTAATGTCTTACTCTCTAGCATATAATGAGATCCAACGAGAAGATTAGATTAAGATACGCTCATATAGAACTAGGCAATAAAACAAGTGACAAGCTACTTAACTATCAGACAGACTCTTTGCTTCTAATCTTATAGTATCTGGTTAGGTTTGCTTCGCTGATTCGTGCATAGTTTCTTTATTTATAACAAAACCTGTGCCAGCTCTCTCAGTGCTGATAACCCTTTCGTTAGATTAGACTGTAAACGGAATTAGATATAAAATAATATATAGGTAAATAGATAATACGTTGACTCTTAGTGATCACAACTTTATTAATTATATATTCATATTCACGGGTCCACTACTCGTTAAGTGTGTGTGTTATTGATAAGCGGCTAAATATAAAATTTAAAACTGAGTAGGATTAAATACTGCTTAAACCGCAACGGACACTATCAACGCGCATCAATGTTTTGCGCCGCTTGCGAGGGAGTGCTTGTTATATCATAGTTTATCTGTTGTAAATATAATTAGATTTTCTTTTTATATAAGGGTTTAGATTCTTAACTACTAACT
Source organism: Artemisia annua (assembly GCA_014162995.1). Taxonomy (NCBI): domain Eukaryota; kingdom Viridiplantae; phylum Streptophyta; class Magnoliopsida; order Asterales; family Asteraceae; genus Artemisia; species Artemisia annua. The sequence goes on along the minus strand of LBNU01013907.1, from coordinate 45,315 downwards.
TGTTGTATATTATTAGATTGCATTAATTGTCTATAATTGCATAGTTACTGTTTGTTTTATTTATTTTCTGTAATTTTTATTTTTGTTTATTATTTTATTTTTTTTCTGTTTTTCTACATTACTGCGGTTAGTTGTATTGTGCTGACTACAAAGGATACGACCATCTTATTCTCAGATACAGACATATTGCGTTTTACTTTTATAAATACAACGTGTTTATATAATTCGAGTACGAGCATTTATCCCAATGATACGGCGTTATCCTGTTTTAAAAGAAATTTCGAAACCCTAACGCCATACGACGCATCTTGTTTCTTCAGATACGCGTATATATATTTACTAAAGAAGCGTTTCAAATTAATAAAGTAGAAGCGTACGCATCGATTTTATCTTATACGACGCATTCACTGAATCAAAAGGATCTTGTATTTTAAAGACTAAGGAATACGGCTCATTAGTTCTGCTTATGCGGGCATTTAAATTTTATAAATATATCGATTTTTTGATATTTATAAGATACGGGCATTCTAATTCAAACGGTGTATCGATTTTCTGAATAAAAGTCTGATTTAATGTAAGACTAAATACCGGCGACATCTTCTGCAGATTATAGCAACTTTTATTATACGAACGGAAAAATTCTAATCAACTTCCTGTCTCTTAGAAAATTTATACTGCGAGGCATATCTGGTTTTGTGTTCAGAATCATGATATGATGTTTTCCTAATCTGGGTTCGGAGACAATGATCAAACTTCATCGATGGAGATTGTAACACAAGTACTCGGCCACGAATGTGATAAAGGAGCGATATAAGGTCGAACTTTCATCAATGAAACTGTATGCTGAAAGAAACAAATTTTACGATTAGAGAATTTGCATTGATGCGCCATTGTCAAAAGTGATTAAAGAGCTTTGTTCAAAAGCACGATGGAAGTACTTTGATAATTACATCGACAACGTTGATAACAATTGTCAAGTTTGAACCAGAAATCTGGAATAGGAGCTTAAATGTGAGTCTAACTGGAGGACTTGGGAATAAGAAATGCTGACTGGGCAGACAACACAAATCTTTATCTTATTTTTCTGTTTGTGTCGGGAGTCTGTCAGAACGCAGAAGATGCGGCGCATCCCCATCATAGGATTGCGGTATCAAATGCACAGGTCATATCTCATTTTTAATTTTCTGCATTTTTATTTTCTTAACATTTCCTGTCATTTCATTAATACGCGCATCCTCTCGTTAAGATGGACGCATTGATCTGATTCGTATTTTCGAGGCTCGATAACGGCGCATCCTCTCTATAGGATCCGCGTATGACGAGGCTGATAATTACAGTTTTTTATTTTAGGTTTTTTATAACTCTACTAATAAAATAGCAATTTGAACCTTCTTAACTCAGGTGTTTAAATTTTTGTGTATAATAGTTTTGTTTACTTTCTGTGGAAATCATCATTCATTGACCTTAAGTCTCTCTCACAAGAAAGTAGGATTTTGCTCATAAATGCAAATGGAGGATCACTACGGAGCACAATCTCAGGGGAGTTTCCTACGTTATAATTCTTGTTTTTCCAGTTTAACTTCGATAATAAAATAATGTAGGATCGTTAGCGTAAACTTAAGTGGGGGATGGAAGAATTAGGAACACTTTACTTGTCAAACTTTCAAAAATATGCTTAAACATGCGCTTAATTTACAAAATTTTAATTTTATTTATTCATGTTTTGTTTAAGTCTAAGTTACATAGCCGGCACACATACCTTATTTTTCCATAAATTAAAACTTTAGTATGCAGTGACTTTGTAAAATTTAGAACTTGGCATTGTTTATACTATTCGAAACCACTACATATGAAGTATTATCGATATAATTGGAGTGACTTGTCTTAACTTGTAACAATTTCTAGGATTACACCCAAAAGCCTAATCATGTTATGTGATTTAACTATCTACATCTGATTAGTTAACCTCCATATGAACCTTTTGTTTACTCTCACTCTTAGAGTTAAGATACCTAGAAAACCCTCAGAGCCATTCTTTCGTTTCTTACACTTGTTTAAATGTTTCGTACACGCCTAACGACTTATCCTACCTAGAAACGCTCTTACAATTATATACATTTTATCATCGATTATATATGTATATCTGATAAATTTACATAGTAGAATTATTGAGTAAGCCCCTACATTCTAAATAGTTTATGAAATGACACATAAACTTTCATTACACTAGCTAATGACTTTAAAAAAAAATAAACTTAAGTCCTTGCAACTTTGAGGTGAATGTGTTGACGAGCTTTCCAAAGATCTTCAATAGTGTAAAAGTGATCACTTGCTCGGATTTAGGAAGTTATGGCTTCATATTCATCAATGAGCTTTGATTAAGTGTCTCTTGAACTTTCTTGAGCCTTCGAGAAATAATTCGTCTTCACGGGCTTTCTCATAAGTAGATTTCTTCTTTGACTTGGCCTTTAGACTCTTTTCCAAATCTTGTGCTCTTTTTACGGCTTCTTGGTTGATTTTCATGCCATTTTTGCAATAATCCATTCCTGCACGATCACAAACACAAAAACAACATATCTTTGGCATTTCGCGTTAGTTTTTGGTCTAAAATAGTCTAATAATGGTGAAATAAAAAGATATGTGAATAAGCACATATCATCATACATGAAAACCATGTATTAGATACCTTCAATTTCATCATGTGATTTCCCTTTGAATTGATGCATCTTCCATCCACCAACATTGCAGCAATATTTCTTAATTTCTGCAATCACTTGAGCTTTGGATGGTTGCCTTGGTCTCTTCTAATTCTTCCTGACAGAACTTATCATTTGTTGAAGTGCCTTCTCATTATGTATTATTATGAAATCTGCTAGTTGAGCTGATACTTGTTCTTGAGTTAAACTTTGATCTGCAACCAACTCAATAGCTTTCTTCTTCACTGCCGAATTATTGTCTATCATATATTGAATTTCTTCTTCAGATGGCACATATGTGAACTCTGCAGTCTTTTCCTTGAAGATTGTAGGAGAACAATTGAAATTGGAGCAGTCATATCCAATTCTTCTTCTTCACTATTTAACCTTGTAGCCACCATGAAACTTGCAATATCCAACTCATCTTGTCTTTTTTTATTTGCAGCTTCATCTTCTAACATTTTTCTTGCCACATCTGCATCATGATCTATTTGAGCTTGTTCTTTTGCAGAGACCTTTCTTGGTTGCTCAACTTCTTCAGAAATTATAGCTTTTCCATTTTCTTTCCTCTTTCTTTCAAGTTCAACATCTGCAGTGGTAACTTCTTGAGCAGTGGTAACATCTGCAGTAGGAACTTCTAACTGAGGTAGGCTTGAAGCAGTGTCCAAAATTTCTTTGGATAAAATTTGAACAGCTGAATCCACTAATTCTGTAGTACCTTGAGCTATATCAACTAGTTCATCAGCTGGTTCATCATAGCCCAAATCACCAATGTCAAAATATTCAACATCTTCAAAATTTAATTGCCTCCCCTGAATATCAGCATCTGTTTTCCTCCTCTTTTTGGGAGAATTTTGATGAAGCGAAAGTGTACCGCTTTTAGGGGGTCAGTTAAGCCCTAATCCGTAATTATTTGATCAAATATTGCCTTAAATCGTTCCTTTTGTCATTTTAGGTACTTTGAAGAGGAATTCTAGAAAAGGAAGCATTTTGGACGTTTTTGGAGCATAAAAGTGAAGAAAACGACAAAGTCTCAAAATATGCTGGAAATAGTACCTGACGGCGTCACGCTTTGGAGTGTAATGGCGTCACGCTTTGACAAACGAATGATGATTTTTACACCAGATGCCCTAGAAAGATTTGAAGATTTAAAGGGTGACGGCGTCACGTGCAATTGGACCTAGGCCGTCACGTTTTGTGACAAAGGGAGACGACCCAGAGAAGCACAAAGGGGGACGGGGTCAGAAGTGGATCTGAGCAATCCGAATATTAGTTTGGCGGCGAGGTGGCGGCGTCACGCACTAGAACGTGACGTCGTCAGCTTGTAAAATCTATATATACTTTTCTAATTTTCATTCATTAGTGTGCAACTTTTGGGAAAAAACCCTAGCTCGTATTCTACAGTATTTTCAAGGGTTTTTCACCCTTAAAACCTTGATGTTTAATTAAAGATAAGTCTTCTTTCAAATCAATCAATATGTCTATGTGTTCTTTGATTATATCTTACGCTTGTCTTTTAATTAACATGCTAGGCTAGGTTTTTATTATGTTTGCTTAGATCTAATGAAACCTAGTTATTGATTATATGTTGTTGGTTTGCTTGTGATTATTGTGGTTGGGTGAAGTCGATGTTAGGCTTAAGAAAACTGGCTAACCTCCTATACGGTAACTTGCTTGAACGTCTTAAGAAACATGAATCGGATGTGTACTACGATTATTTGGTTGTATTTAATGCATGAGCGAATTCTAATGATCCCATGTTAGGAGCTTAAATCGGCACGACATAGGAGTGAAGTAGGAGCTTATAGACTTAGGGAAGATCGTACACGGCCCTACGAATGGTTTAAAGGAATACAACCCGTCATCCACATAATCATAACAAACCAATTAACATATAAAAGATAGCTAGGGAGTAAGGAAATCTAAGTAAACACATATTTCTCATATATAAGTTTCACAACCTTTAAGTTTCTTGTTATTTAATTTTATTTGCAAAAGTAGATATTTGGGTTAAATTCCCGCTACCCTTCCAAAACCGAGCATTTTAACCTGCTTTCATAACAATATAAAAATACAAAAAAGAAATCATTCCGCTCAACCCTTAGACCTAATTAGAGTAGGCTTTTCAAGCCTAACGACACTATTCCCCGAGAGAACGATCAATCCTCCGGTACTTGCCACTTCACTATACTACATCGGTCAGGTACACTGCCTGGTGGGGGTTGTAAGCTTCTCAAGATTCCTTGAGAGGTAAAACCTAAGTGCATAGGTTGCAAAACCCACGCATCAAATTTCCCAAGTTAGCAACAAAATCTTCTGAGGATGGTGAGGAAAGAATAATCTTAGCAGATCTTTTCTTCTTGAGCCCTTGGATTTCATCCTTCAAAGAGGTAATCTCAGCTTGCATAGCCTGAATATCTCTGGCATGTTGCTCCTTTGATTGTGCCAGATCTTTTTCCAATGAAGCAACATGCTTTGTTAGTTTGGTACAAATATCCATCAATTCCTTAAGTGTCCCACTGCCCTCATCACTTCCAGCTTTGTAACCTGCTGAGAAAGGTGAATCATGGGGCATAGGTTCAGTTTCTTCCCTAGTTGGACTAGGAAATACTCCTAAATCACCACTACTTGTATCTAGACCAAAAGGTTCAAATACATTCAGTGTTGTAATGGGAGGAGTTGGCTGTTTTTGCCTCCTCTCATAAGTGTGAGTAACTGGGGGTGTATATGATATAGATGGAACAGTGATTGTGGGTGTGTGATGGGGTACAACTGGGATTGTTGCACCTTCATCCTGTACCTGTGCAATTTTAGCAAGCATTTGTGGAAAAAGTGGTTTAAATTTCCAATTATATCCCTCTGAAGCCTTATCCATATTTTGAAAAACCTTTTGTTTAAGGCAAGGGGTTTTGTAAACTCTTTTATGAGGTTGCAGTGGAAATTCATTTAGCACTGCTTGCACAAACCTTGGATACATTAAAAACTTATATGGACTCTTTACATTGCCAACCATGTTATTTAAAATAAACTTTGAGAAATTGAAAGTCCTATCTGTGGCTAAACAAACTAAAGGATAAGCCATGGTTGAACTAAATTGTTCATAAGCAGTTTTCTTAGGACTTAGGCAATGTAACAGGGTATGTATGAAAGATCTCCAATGGGGGCAAAAACATCCCTTTTTGAAAGTAACCTTTTTATCAAATGTATCATACCCCATTGCAGTGAGATGTTCAAGTATTTCTGGAATAAGTAATGTGATGATACCTTGGTGATCATCTAATTGGAGAATTCTCCGCAAGGATGATTCAGTAACATCAATGGTTACCTCATCCACTGTGGCTCTTAAAGCATCCACAGTTTCATTTGTGTCTCCATCTTCAATAGTGATGGCCTCAACAGTGTGCCAAAACTGCTTGATTTGAGAGACATAGATTGTGGGGTTTAAAGTTAAAGCATACCTTATATGAGTGGTATTGAGAAAGTCCACAATCTGATGAAAAATAGGGCCACTCTTTTCATTTGACTTCTGCAAGTAGGCCACCTTGTTGTGCTCATTAACAAATTCTAAATAAACCATAGTATGTATAGATGAAAATATTATTGTGTGAGTATAAATTGTATGTGTAACAAGTCAATTGAGATTTGAAGTTTTATACTGGTAGGGTTTGAGAGATAGACGCAAGAGAGAAATTATCTTTAGAAAAGATTTATCCTTAGAAGAGGATAAAGATAAATAGGTAAGTAGATAATTCTCAAAAAGTAATCCCTATATGTATGGACAAGACACGGTTAATCTCAACGGCTAGTTAAAAATTTTGTTACTGACACAACAGTTGTAACGGCTATTTCACCAGTGGTAAAAATTACACTATCAGTGGAAACGGTGAACAAGCAGTGGAAATTGTTCACAAAATTTCTAAGAGCAGTGGTCAAATAAAATTGATTTAATGTAAACTGCTCTTATCATAGTTTTTAGCAAACTACCAGCAATCAACGGATTTGATATGTCTTTACCATGAGCCGTTCGCTATGGACTAGCCAACTCTTAATAATAAGAATATGGTGAGTTGATAACCATATAGTTTTTGGTAAACTATCAACCATAAACGGATTTGAGTAGTCTTTACCAGTAGCCGTTTGCTCTGGACTAGTTGATTCTTATGTGGATTAGACATGGTGAATCGATAACCATTTATTGTGTGTCTCAGATACACACCTTTTATGATCAACTCCCAACAAAATTTGCTGGTATACCTGCATAAGTTAGTATAGACCGAAAATATTCAAACTAAGATTAGAAAACCAAATTAACTTTTTGACCAGGTTACTGTTTGAAAATATCTTTCTTATGGTCAACCCGAGAGAATAAAATCTTTCCAAATTTACTCCACCCACCAACCAATAAGCTAATAGCAATTACTTCTTTGGGTAGAAACCTAGGGTTAACTTGGCCTATAAAAACCAACTTATGCACATAATATACACATTAAATAACATCTAAAACCCTCAAACAAATCACCATCATAAGCAGAAAAACATTGAGCAAAAATCCTGATATCATTGATCTTTCTTCTGACTCATCCTCCTCTGAGTCAAAAGATTCAGGATGGACAAACTACTTTCCTCCATGTGCGTCAACTTCTTCTACTAAAAAGCCTAAGAGAAAGGTTGAAACTCCAAGTTCATCAGAGGATCTTTCTCCTCCTCCATCCTTTGTCTTTGAATCCAGCTCTTCTGATGATGATGAAACATTTACCCTTGTAGAGGAGTTACCAAATGCTCTGACACAGGCTCTAGAGACAGCTGTATCAAAGATGAAGATGATACCTGATGAGACGAAAAGTGTACCCGTTTTAAGGGGTCATTTAAGCCCTAATTCGAGTAAATGTGATCAAATATTGCCCTAAATCGTTCCTTTTGTCATTTTAGGTACTTTTGAGAAGAATTCTGGAAAACATGCTAATTTGGACGTTTTTGGAGCATAAAAGTGAAGAAAACGACAAAGTCTCAAAAGAAGCTGGAAATCCTACCTGACGGCGTCAGAGTCACAAGGTGACGCCGTCAGCCAACGTTGACAAAGGAGTAAAATCAGATTACACTAGACGCCCTATGAAGAAAACAAGATGTTTACACCTGACGGCGTCAGGTGTTAGAGAAAGTAGGCCGTCATGTGTTAACTTAAAGAGTGACGGCCCAGAGCAAAATAAAGAGTGACGGCGTCAGAAGTAAATCTAGGCCATCCAAGAACCCTAATGACGGCAAGCTGATGGCGTCAGAACCCATAACCTGACGCCGTCAGAATGTAAAATCTATATATACTTTTCTATTTTTCATTCATTAGTGTGGAACTTTTGGTACAAGTTTGGGAAAAACCCTAAAGACGAATTTGGCTGTATTTTCAAGGGTTTTTCTCCCTTGAACCCTTCATGTTCAATTAAAGATAAGTCCTCACTTAAATTAATCAATATGTCTATGTGTTGGTTAATTATATCTTATGCTTGTCTTTCAATTAACATGCTAGGCTAGATTTTTCTTATGTTTTCCTAGATCTAATGAAACCTAACTATTAATTATTGGTTGATTGGTGTGTTATTACTTTGTTGGGATGAATGTTTCATCAATGTTAGGCTTAAGAAAACTGGCAATACTCCTATATGGTAACATGCTTGAACGTCTTAAGAAACATGTAACTAATGCGTACTAGGTTATTAAGGTAGTATTTAACGCATGAGCCACTGTTTACAATCCCTATGATTATGTGTACGCATAGTTGTAGGAGGAGATAAGAGCTCATAGAATTGGGGAGATATGTACGCCACCCCATGAATTGTTAAGGAATACACCCGTCATCCACGCAAGTAATACATACACCAATTAACCGGTAAAAGATAGTTAGGGAGTAAGGAAGTCTAAGTAAACACATTTGTCTCCATATAAGTTTTCACAACCACAATAGTTTAGTTATTTTATTTTTATTGCAATTGTAGTTTTTGGGTTAGTTGACTAGCAACTAATTCTGCCCACTCCTCCAAAACCCGAGATTTTACTTGCTTTCCATAAAATACAAAAACACAAAAATAATCTTCCTTCACCTTTAGACCTTTTAGAGTAGTTTTTCTATCCTAACGAACACTGTTCCCTGTGAGAGAACGATCAATCCCCCGTACTTACCACTACACTATACTACACCGACCAGGTACACTGCCTGGTGGGATTGCAAGCTTCTCAAGATCCCTTGAGAGGTAAAACCTGTTGCGTGGTCGCAATCCCACGCTCATAAAGTTTTTGGCGCCGATGCCGGGGAATAGTTATTGTTTAGGTTGAATTTTTATTTTATTAGGTCTACTCACTAGATTCCTTTCTAGTGAGATTTTTATTTTATTTTTCTAGGTTTTTATTTAGTCTATCTTTTTCTTTGTGTGTTTGTTCGTAATTTCCATTGACTCTCCCGTTCACCATTATGGAGAATGCGAATCCACCATACTACGAACCACGTAATTCACCCACTCCATATGACATCTTGATGTTTATACAATATAAAGATGAACCTCTCTATGATGCATGGACTCGTTTTAAATGTTTACTCCAAAAAGTCCTTCATCATAACTTCGATTTATGGTCCCTAACTCAAATCTTTTACGATCGTGTCGACCGACATGCCCAAAGGGACATTTACTATTTTGCCGGCAGGGATCTTAGAAAATTAAGTGCTGAAGAAGCATGGGAAGCTATTGAGAATTGTGCCCAATATTATTATATAGTAGACAACCCAACAAACATTAATACAAGTCAATTGACCACAAATTTCAAGGATCATGAAACAAGTTTGTTTGGGGATGAGGGCAGAGTTGAGCCACCTAGCTGCATGTCATGGTTAGTGATTGGCTCTGAACAGTCAACTAAAACTGACCAAGGATTTGGTCAACTCAAGTCAAGCAATCCAGGGCACAATGCTAACCAAGAGTAGTATAGAATATCCCCGGGTCGTTTTGTCCCGACGAGGTGTTAATGGTATATAAAACGGATTTGTGATCGGGTGATTTTGAATGAAAAAGGGTTTGAGTGAGTAAAACTAAGGAAATGACTTAAACAAGCTATTAAAACAAGAACGTGAAATCAAATAACCTAAAAACGATTAAAAACTAAAAAACGAACGTTTAATTAAAAATAACGCGAATGTACAAAATAAAACGCGAGATGTGAGCAAATAAAATCCTACCGATATGAAAATTATATTTTTGTGAACCTAATAATAAAAGAAAATTATTGGAAAATTAAAATTATTTATTACACTATTTAATTAATTATTATTAATTAAAAACTACTTAAACTAGATTTAGTCAAAATAAATACTAAACTATTTTAAATAAATCTGATATTTTTTTGTATAAATACTTAGTACTATTAGTAAACTAGGAAAAATATAAAAGTTAAGAAAAGCTTAAAAATAAGCTGTAAAATAAGCTTATAAGCAAAATAAGCTAAAAATGACTAGTATTAGTATATAAATAAATATGGAAAATTAAAACACATAAGTACATATGGGGGAGATGGTGCCTGAGTCCCATTTGGTTTTGGCTTGTATGAACCAGAGGTCCCAAGTTCGAACCTTACTAATGGCACTTTCTTTTTTTATTTTTCTTTTTGAGTTTTTCTTTTACAAAAACACTTAAATACTGAAAATAACTAACTTTTAAAAAAACAATTTTTCTAACAATGACAAAAGAGCTAATTGTGAGTTTAAAACCCCAACAGATAGCTTGAAAAAGCTAAATATGGACTTTTAAAGTGACAAAGCTAGTAATAAGCTAAAAGGACTGAACCAAAAGTAAAAAAAAAACTAATAATAAGATTAGATGAACTTAGAACAAGCAGAAACACAAGAAAAAGTTCAATGAATAAGCTAATAAGTAGTAATAAGCAAATCAAAATTGCTGAGAACAAGCAGGCTCAAAGGCTTTGAAATGGCTCAAATAAGCTTATCCAATAAGCTCTAAGGCGAAAAGTAAATCTAGAAACTACAAGCTGGGTGCAAGAGCTTCACAAAAAGCCAAATAGCACACTGTGGGACCCATTGATAAGCTCACAATGAGCTTGTGAAACCAGCTGACTTACACTGACTTATCAGTGTAAGTTGTTCAATGAATGGATTTTTAGAAGCAATAATAAGCACTTAAATAAACATACAAATGGAAATTAAGCATATGCACAAAGATTATACAAGAAGGGTTTTTCAAAAAGCTTAAATTCAAAGAGTATGGCCCACTAATAAGCTCTCAGAGAGCTTATGAAGTAAGCACCTTACACTGACTACTCAGTGTAAGGTTCTCAGTGGTGGGAATTTTGGAACCATGAATAAGCACTTGAATTAGCATTAACATGAAAATAAAGCATAAGTATAACAAGATGGCCAGAACAACTATTAAAAACAACAATAATCTTAAGCTAAACTTCAAAAATAAACAAACTATGAGCTTATGAAAGATGGCTCAAAACCTGTGTACAGGGGAGCTAATAGAAAACTACGCTAAAAGAAAGACCAAATAAGCAGTTTAATAAGCTGAATAAAAAATAACTAAAAATACTATAAAGAAGATAAGCAGTGAAATATTAACTATCGAAAAACACAAATCATGAAACTTAATAATAAGACCTACACAAAATTCCAAAGTTTATTCAAAAACTTTTTTCTGAAAATTTTGACTTTTTAGATTTTCTTGAAAAGTTGACTTATATGAAACTTGATTGATCCCTAGTGAATTAATATGATGTATTAAGCTAATCAAAGGCTAGTTTAAACACTAACAGCTACTTGTGAACCAATATGAGTGATCTTGAATCCTATAATTCTAACAGTGAACTAGTATCAAGGATTAAGGCTAATTTTGACTTTACTCTTAAGAACACTGGATTCTAATGTTAATATGAACTATATATACCTAAAGAGACTTAACACAACTTAAAACAACAACAAGAACTCACTGGATAACATAGAGAGCCCTTGATCCAAACAACCCTTTAAATGACAGTTTTGGAGGTTTAATGAACAAATGAGTGATTTAATTCATACAACTAATTTCTCACGTTAAGACATGATAAAGTGAACTTAAAAGAACACACCAATAAAAAAATAACAACAAAACACCTAAGATCACTATTGTGCTAATTTTAACTATGAAAAGGGAAATATTTGACAACAAGAAATTCTAATTAACAAACATGCAATTATAAGTAGTAACTAGACTAAGCAACATCAAATAAACCTAAGAGTAGCAATAAGCAGTGATATAAGCCCTTAAACAGTAGAATGAAAAATTGGAGAAATGAGCTTACACAAGCTTTCCATGCACCAAACAATGAACCAGGACCCAAATAACTTTCCTATAGCTTCCCACGAAGCATCTAACCCACTGCCATCCGAGATTCACAGTGCTCCTTGCATAATTCTTTGTCTTCTTTTGATTTTTATATTCTTCACTATTTTTTTGGTATTTTTGAGAATTTATACTAAAATTATTTCTTATACATTAAAAGCTTATAAAAGCTTATACTTAATGGTATGTGCTATTTTACACATACTTTTGACCTTAGTTTAAGTGATAAGAAGACCAAAAACTAACGTTAAACGCCAAAGATATCGTGTTTTTGTGTTTGTGACTGTGCAGGAAAGGATATTGCGTAAATGACATCAAAATCAACCAAAAAGCCCTAAAACGAGCACGAGATGTGGAAAAGTGTCAAGAAGCCGAGTCAACGATGATATCTACTTAAGAAAAGCCCAAGACGACAAAGTTATTTCTTAAAAGCTCAAGAAGACGAAAGAAACGCTTAATCGAAGTTGAAAGAGATTCATAAGAAAAAGCTTTCCAAGTTCGAGCAAGTGTTCACTTTTACATCTTGGAAGACCTTTGAAATACACGTCAACTCTAATCCTCCAAGTTACAAGACTTCTACGTTTAGTATTTAGTGTATTAGTAACGTTTGTAATGAAGTTCTTGTGTTATTTTCATGAGTTGTAAAGGTTCAAGGGCTAAATGTGCAACAATGTCAAAACATGTGAAAGCCTTGGCCTATAAGTAGATGATTAAACCTCATTGTGAAGGAGGTTAGATTTAGAGGGTTGGACCTCATAGGAGTAGGTGTTAGTAGTTTTTAGTTTTTATTAGTGTTAGTTTTATTAATGCAAGTTTACATTTCATTTCTTAAACCATTCATCTAGCTTATTTACGCTTCTTTACAATATTTTTCTTGAATCTCTTTACATCTTTTTGAGCTTATTTACGTGTCACCTTAATCTTTCTCAAAAGCTTTTATAAGTTCGCCACCTTTGCATGTTACTTTGTATTCGTTTGGTTTGTAGAATGGGTTAGGGTTTGTTTTGAGTCGTTGGCTTATTTAAAGCTTATTTGGTTTCCTAAACTAGTTGTTCCACAAAAATCTTTATAAGTTTTAGTGTTTAGATCATTAGTTTCAAGTTAAAAATCTGTTTTACATATGTTTTTGCGAGTTTGGTTTTAGGGATTTGCGAGTAAGAAGTTTGCCTAGGTCTTAGCGAGTATCACTTGTAATTCCTTGCGAGTATGAGTATGTTTTGCGAGTATGAAAACTTGTTTCTGCGAGTATGGGTTAAGTAGACTTGCGAGTATGGTTTCGTTGCATTTCTTGCGAGTATGACCATATGAATTAGCGAGTATGGATAGTTAGAATTAGTGAGTATGGGTAGGTTAGGGTTAGCGAGTATGGTAGGTTAGGTTCTAGCGAGTATGAATTCTTATTTCCTTATTATGCGAGTATGATACATGTTTTGCGAGTATGGTTTGTTTCAAGTTCTTTTCTAGTTCAATTTCTTTTACAAGCCAAGTTAGGCTTTTATTTTCCTCATCGTTTCATCGAGTGAGGTTTTATTTTTATTAAATCTAAACGTTATGTTGTCGAAATTTTCTTAAATCTTTTTAGTCACGTTTTCTTATTCAAGTTCAATGTCTTTTCGTTTTTAGATTAAAACTCTATTTACGTTTAATGTTTTCAAATCTTTTATATTTCTTTCTTAGCTTTGTAAACTTTTATTTTCGTTTATTAAATCTTTAAAAGCCAAATGCAATTTATTTTCTTAATTCAAGTTTATTTCTTTATCGCTTTACTTTATTTAAAATGAGTCGTGAGTAGCTTTAATCGTGTTTGCTTAGTGGCTCGGGTTTGCGAGCTAAGTGCGAGTATTAAATGTTTGTGATTAATAATCGTTAAGATTATTTAGACTTGTGATTTTATTATTCGAAGAACAAAAGCCTGAGAACGATTAAATCACTCGTCTAGAGTTATTATCTCTTCAA
>LBNU01013899.1:6565-20289 GCA_014162995.1 Artemisia annua | reverse complement strand
TAACACATTTGACATAGGAAACACATAAACAAACATTCATTCTTGCCTTCATGATTCTTTGAGTCATAGATTTCACTGATAAAACCATGAATGTCAGTCATTTGTGTTTGTCTTCTAGTCTTGACTCCAGATTGTACATCTCCTATCACATTTTCAAGTGGATGTGATTTGTGAATTGTGATGTGGGGAGTTTGAGGATTTTCAATCACAGTAGGCATATTAGTTATTTCAACATCACTGGCTTGAGCTTCCTGAGTAACTGGAGTTGCATTTTCCACATTTGGTGTAGTAGTGGAAACTTCTGGCCTAGTAGTGGAAGCTGTATTTCCGCTGCTTTCAGAATTGACATTGTTCACAGAAGTTGCTTTGAACACATTTCCATCACCTTCTTTACTAGCATCATTAGAAGGTTCATCTCCAGTCTTTGGAACAAAATAATCATTTGCATGATCCCAAATAGGCAAAATAATTTGATCTTGATCATCTTCTTGATCATTGCTTGGCTCCTCATCATCAACAAACTCTTCTGAACCTGCAAAATCATTAGTATTTGTACCTGTAGAGATAGGCACATAATTCATGGTATGGGTTAGAGTATCAAGATCAAACAACAATTCTGGGCCAGTTCCTTCAACATTAGGCCTGTTTTCTAGAAACTCAACATGCAGATTTTCCTCAATTTTTTGGGTCCTTAAGTTGTATACTCTAAAGGCTTTACGAACCATAGAATACTCAACAAAATACCCTTCATCTGATTTCCCATCAAATTTAACCAGATGATCTATGGTATTGATAATTGTGACATGACATCCAAATTTTCTCATGAAGTCTAGGATAGGGGGTCTACCTCTAAATAACTCATAAGGTGTCTTGTTCTTTATTTTTACCACTAAAACCCTATTTTGCACATAACAAGCAGTGTTAACTGCTTCAGCCCAAAAAGTAATTGGCAATTTTGAATCTGCCAACATGGTTCTCGCAGCCTCTATTAGTGTCCTATTTCTCCTCTCAGCTACACCATTTTGTTGAGGAGTTCTAGCTACACTAAATTCTCTTTTAATACCTTTATCTCTGCAAAAATCAACCATAACTCTATTTTTAAACTCTGTCCCATTGTCATACCTGATAACTTTTACTTTCTTATCATTTAGGTTTTCTACTTCACTTATAAAGGTCTTAAGGATGCCTGTTGTCTCATCCTTAGTTCTAAGAAAGAAAACCCATGTAAACTTGCCGAAATCATCAGTCACAACAAGACAATATTTCTTAAGATTTATGCTACTCACTGATGTAGGACCAAACAAGTCCATATGCAACATATAAAGTGGGTGACCAATAGAGTTAGAAACCTTTGTTTTGCAAGAAGCTTTGTGTTGTTTGCCTTTGAGACAAGCAACACAGGTTTGGTCATTTTCAAATCTTTTCTGAGGCAAGCCTCTTACCAAACCAATTTAACAATCTTATTTATGGTTTTAAAATTAATATGACCAAGTCTTTTATGCCATAGCATGGATTCATCCACTGTGGCCTTTGCAATCAAGCAAGCAAAATCATCTTTAGCAACAATGTTATTCATATCAAAGCTATATAAGTTGCATTTTCTAGGAATTTTAAGTAGGATCTGACTTTCATCAGGCATCTTAAAATCCTTAGAAAGAACAAAGCACATATCTTCAGTAAAAAGAACATCGTTTTTCTTGTCACATATCTGTGACACACTAAAGAGATTGTACTTTAGCTCTTTTACATAGTACACATGTTCAAAATCCAAGTTTCCAGTTTTGATGACTCCTTTACCAGTAACTCTTCCACCAACTCCACCTCCAAAGCTGACAAATTGTCCATTATAAGGTTCAAAATTTGAGAGATAGGACTTGTTGCCAGTTATGTGCCTTGAACATCCACTGTCTGTATAGCCTTGATCTGTCCTTTTGGTCTCTGGATGTTCCTGCACATAAAATAAAGGAGTTAGTTTCTTTTGGAGACCTAAGCGAGGATTGACTTGGATCTGCCTTGTGTATCAATATAGTTAAATCTATCAAAGGTCATTGATACACCATTGGGATTGGTTGTGGAGGTATTTCCTTTTGGTTTTCATTCCCAACGTGCTGAGGCCTTCACAGCATTTCCCATGTTACCCCTGCTCTTGTTCATAATACCAGCAGTGGGAACTTTTGACTGTGCAGTGGAAACTGTTGGTTTAACTTTTGGTACCCATTGTTGGTTATAATTAACCTTTTTTATTATAAAAGGTCCTTTTCCCTGTTTGTGCATATTTAACAAAAGTTGTTTTAGGTTTTGCACATGAAACAGGTGATTTGGGGTGAGCAGTGTTAACAGTTTTAGTAGTGGCAAAAGATTTAAGCCCACTTCTTAGTTGAACTGCTATTAGGATCATGTTGCTGTGTGAATTAGGGTGTGATTTGTTTTGAAACCTGTTTGATTCCACCCTCTTATTCCCAAAAACTTCCCTTCTCCCAAAATGATAGTCACATTTAGCATGCAAATGTTCAAAGCTACCACAGATATGACATGCTTTATTGTTCATGACAAAATCACTACCTAGTTGTTGAGATTTTAAATGATTCCAACTCCTCTGGTTACTCCTAGGAACTGGTGACTTACTTCTATACATCTCTGCATATCTTACAGTTGGTCTAGGTTGATTAGCTTGTTTCCTAGATTTCTCTGTATTGTCATTAACAACTTTCGGGACAGAAGTTTCTACATTTTTCTTAACACTTTCATCTAATAAAGATGAATCACTTGCACTTTCAAAAGCATCAGATTCATGCTTAACCTGTTCCTCACTTTTCACAAACTTGGGAGGGCCATATTCAAGAATAGGTTCCTGAAATTCTTCTAACCCTGTATGTGCTAGGTCAATACCTGGAGGTGATGAAACACCTCTTAGTGGTGGAGGGACTGTGTCGTATCCTACACCTGACTTAGCCTTATTAATTACTTGAGCTTCCCAAATTTTATCAATGGTTTGAGACTGATAATACAGAGTATCAACAGATAAGTTAACATTCTCATTTATCTTCTTAAGTTTCTCAAACTCTTCTCTAAGTTCCTCATTAACAGCAATTTTGTGGTCTAAATCTCTTTTTAACGCAACAATGTCATCATTATATTTAGACTCATTTTCCCTATAGTTTTCTAACTGTTTTTCTAACACAGCTATGCCTTTTTATTTGACAAATTATAAATAGAAGCTAATAACTCTTTTCTTTGATTCTCTAATAGTTCACTAAGTCTTTCACATTCTTTATAAGCTTTGCAAGATTTAGAGCAACTATCATTTGTTTGTACCTCAGAGTCAGAGAAAGCCATGAGAGCAAATTCAGTGGCAACCAAAGCAGCATCTGGAGCTTCTTCTTCTTTATCAGCCATAAAACTCCAATCATAGCTAACTCCATCAATTGCCAGCATAGCCTTTGGTTCTTCCACAGTTGGTTCTTTCTTTTGCTTGTACCAAGTAGACCTATTGTCCTGCTTCCTAGGTCTTCTGCACTCTCTAGCAAAATTTCCCAACTTATGAAAGTTGAAAGACTCCACTTTCTTCTTGTCAAAGCCTGCAGTTTCAGTGCCATTAATAGTAATTGGCCTTCCAGTCTTCTTCCAAAATTTCTTAGCCCTCATGCTAAGAAGTGCAACCTGCCACTTGATATCCATCTCTTCTAAGTCATCATCATCCACTTGTTCCAAATCTTCATGAGTAAGGATTGACCCATTTACTTGAGTAGAGATGAAAGCATAGAATGTAGGATCTCCAAGTCCAACAATCTTCTTTTTGGAACCACCAGTTGAAACACTTGCACTGCCAGTGGAAACATTTGAACCAGCAGTGGAAACTTCTTCATCACTGTCATCATCATCGGAAACATCATCAACAGAGGATGATAACAGTGCTAAGCTTCCAGAACTTGTACTCAGCTTTCCAGCCTTCTTTGACCTTTGTTCAATGATCTTAAAGTTATTGTAAAGATCATTGAGCTTCATTGTGTCAATATCTGGTTTGTTTTCCCAGACAATAACATTGGTTTGAAACTCTGAAGGCAAACTTCTTAAGAACTTAATATTGATATCTTCTTTATAAACCTTAATACCAAACACAGTCAATTATGTTACCACCTTTTGAAGTCTAGTAAAAATGCTATCAAGGGATTCATTGCCAGATGCAGAGAAATTTTCATAACTCTGCTTTAACAATGTCTTTTGTGTTTTCTTGGTAGCATCATTACCCCCAAACACTGAGCAGATTTCTTCAAACAGTTCCTTTGCTGTCTTATACTTGCTGAAGGCAATGATCTGATCTTTGGGAAGAGTCATTAGAAGCAAGCTTCTAGCCTTCAAATCATTCTTCTTCTAAGTTCTTTCATTACTAGTAAAAGGTACATCATTAACTGTTATTACTTCCTTATCACCAACTTTCTCTGTAGTAGTACTAGGCTTGAAAGAATCACCAAACATGATGATCTCCCATAGAGCATAGTCTTGAATAAGAAAGTACTGTTCTATTAAAATCCTCCACATCTCAAACTCATTGAGTTTGAGCTTTGGAAGTCTTGCTGCAGTGTTGGACTGATTGTTTTCCATCTCCATTGGATCTGTTGTTGTTTGTGAGTTGTTTTCTTGGATCTTCTAAATCAAAGTATCAGAACCTGGCTCTGATACCACTTGATGGATCTAAACACACACCTTGTGTTAGAATGATACTTTGAGTTATACTAGCAAGTACGCGGAATATACTCAGTAGTACTTAGAAGATTGTTTATATGATGTGTTGTGAGTAAGAACAGTTGTATGAAAGTGACACAAAGTTTAACCAAACTTATAGCTTCAATATATTGAATACGAGTGATCTGACTATCACTAGGGTTTACAACCTTGAAGCTATTAGAAAAACGTATATAGAACTTTAACCTAGGACCTCCTTTTATAGCACAAGGAGTCCTTTACAAGATAAGTATAATGTTATCTAAATAGAATATACACTCAATCTATTCTATACTTATCAATACATGATTACATAACAGTTATCCTAATAGCAGTGGTAATAGTATGTACTAGCAGTGGTAATGTATTTTCACTGCTAGTCCATTCTTCAGCAGTGGTTATCTTCATGCTCAGCCGTGGTAACTGTTAGTGTAATTCCCAACAGTTTATGCATGTATGGACGGGTCATCAAATGGATGAAAAACCGAGGCTGACTCCGGAATTTCATATGCTGAAATGTAGGCTTCATTTAATGGTTCCATCACTCTTGTGAACATAGAGTAGAGATGACTACGGAGATAAGGGTTAACGTGCATGATGTAATGATAAAGACGAGTTATGAACATTCCATAAGGAATTAGTTTATTTTTGTTACCTTTGAGATTAGTACTCCTCTTTGCAAAGAAGTAAGCAAGATTATAGTCTTGTTCAGTTAGAAGACAATAAAACATGTGAGCAACTCATGCAGGCAAAATTTCACGATCTCCTTTGAGACTAAGAACATTTTCTCTTAGGATAATTGCCCATGGATGATATTTCACACAAATTTCTTTTAAGAGGATTTTGTCTGGATCAAGATAGTGTCTGCACTGTGGAGTCCGCATGAATCGGATTATTTCTTGTGGAGAGGGTATGTAAGAACAATATGGACTATTTTCTTCTCGATATTTGAAAAGAGACTCTAATGACCAATCTTCAGTATAGGCACATTGGCCATAATTTGGAATTCTAAGGATTTGAGCAAACTGTTGAAGAGTTATGACAAACTTATGATTCTGTATCCAAAACCAAAGAGAGAAAGTTTGATCCTTGTTCCGCACAAGCTCTACTTGACGGAAAAACTCTAGTATAAACCTAGAACATATATGCTCATTTATAGTGAGCAAGGGATTAAATCCTATGGTGCAAAACGGGGTGAAGATGTGTTCTTGATTAAGGAGTGAGACATCTATAACTCTACCTTCATGAAAACAATGAGATTCAAGATTATTGAATCCATAAATTTGACTACCGGGAGTTGTTGGTTCCCGAGAAATGTTGGGAATGTAGTCTTTGGTACATTTGTGATCAAAGTCATACTCCTGAAACATGATTAATACCTAAAATATAATGAGTAGATTTTAATATAACAAGTATAAATATTATAACACATAATTCAAGTCTAGTGTGTGCCTATATGCAAACTATGTGAAGATGCAATTATCTTGACTCGATTTTGAAAGTAAAATTTAGTTAAATAGGCTTTGAGATAAACCAAAGTACATCTTCTAGGTTTGATATTTCAATTAAATATGGTGAACATACCTATTGATTATGTACATTCTACTGCATTAGAGAGATCATCGTGTATGAATGAGAATGTTTTTAGTTTGTATTAACAATGCAATGAAAATGATTTCATGAGTTTCCTAATCGTGAGAAGATTTTATGAAAAGCAATTTGAGGGTTTTGGTAAAAATCAATTTCTTACAATGTAGATTAGGTGGATTCGCAGATCCGCGGAAGTGACAGGATAAGACATAACACGTTTTGTGAGATTTGGATCCTAGATTTTGACTAAGACTTATCATGAGACTCTTACATATGTTATAAGGAGTCTTATGATGAATTTTTAGGTTATGATGTTTTCTCGTTGAAATTCAACGATGAGTTTTGTATGACTTTTCGGATGAAAAATCACAACAAGTCAATCCTATTGCTGTTTAGATTTATGGGATATGTTCCATCATTCCTAGACCTAATGGAGGAAGATGAAAGGTGCACGCTTGAGTGGTTTCGTTAGAATGTCAGCGATGTTGTGTGATGACATCAAATACGTACATTATATTGTCATCATTTATCCTATTTATTTGACTTGTTTTATTATATTATATATGAGAATTGGTACTTAATCATTTACTTTAGTAATTCTCAGGTAAAAACAAGCAACTGGTGAAAGTTAGCGATTTTGGACGAAATATGCAGCAAATTGATCAAGATGGAAAATGTCTACTAAAATCAAGGAGATGCGTCGTATCGTTCTAGACAGATATGCCCTATCATTATACTCAGATGAATTCGAAGACCATTGTCTGACTTTGAAGAATGCGCCGCATCTGATTTTATCATGCGCCGCATATGAAACTTTGCTCAACGAAGAAGATCCAGCTTGTTCTACTCCAGATATGCCGCATTACACTTTTTGACATACGGCGTATCACTATCCAGACTTCACCAAAGACAATCCCAGACACTGAAGGACATGTGCTACATAAAGACTCAAGATATGTCGCATCTAAAGACGGTGTATGAATATTTCAGAATATATTAATCTTGGACCCCACGCAAAGTTATCTAGATGCACCGCATCTACTTAGTTGATGCGCCGCATCGTGCCCTCAGACAGAAACTATAAATACTCCATGACACATACGAATTTTTTGTGCAACCAAACCCTAAGGAGACGAATTCAGATGAAAGGGCAACACAAGACACACCCCAAACAGAGATTTCAGAGCAGTAAGAAGGTCCTGCTTGTGTTTAATTCATTAAATAGTTTTCCTTTATTCTACTAGTAGTCTTTAATCCATCAGGATTGATGGGATTGTGGCTACTATACTACTCCCCTTAAAATTGATTTCCCATCGATTAAAATTTATTTAATGTTTACTTGGTTCTTGTTATATGTGCATTGATAACCTCTATGTCTAGCTGTGTTTTGCTTTGGTTGCCATACCCCCTCCACGTTTACTTTTCTAGTGCAAATTAGTTGAGTAAAATAGACATAAGTAATCATTAAGGGGTTACTCGCTTATAATTAAGATCCAACAAGTCATATTAGATTACGACACTCATCATATAAAACTAGCAATAAAACAAGTGACAAGCTTCGTCAGGCATCTTATCTGTATCTGTTATCTATCTGTGTACGTGTTCGCCATTCATTGAATTTATTCTCATTAGTTTTATTTACTATTTTTATTAATCTACATAAATCGTGCTAGTCTCTCAGACTAAACCCCTTGCATTAGATTAGGTTGTAAAACTAACTTAGTATATTAAAATACTGATTAGATTAACTAGATATTACGTTCCACTCTTAGTGATCGACGTTCTAATTACCACAATCTATATATTGATCGGGTACACTGCTCGTTAGTGTGTGTGTGTTATAGGATAAGTCGGCTAAATATAAATGTAAAACTTGACAAGGCATAAAACCCCCGATACTAAAATGTGACACTACACGCATCATTGTGTTCCGTGGAAACTTTCTTGATAAAAATATTTCCTTTTTGAAAGTTGTCGCGTAGGAAATGCTTACGAATTTCTATGTGTTTAGTTCGAGAATGTTTCACGGGGTTTTTTGTTAAATATATAGCGCCTTTGTTGTCGCACATTATGTTGATGTCATTAAGTCATATGTCATAGTCGATTTGAGCTTGTTTTATCCATAGTTCTTGTTGGCACGCCTTGCTCGCTGATGCGCGTGATGTGTCATTGCGGTTTAGCAGTGTTAATGCATACTCAAGTTTTACATTTATATTTAGCCGACTTATCAACAATACATACACTTAACGAGCAGTGTACCCGGTCAGCTTGTATATAATGGTAAGTAGAGTGTCGATCACTAAGAGTGGAACGATTTATCTAATTAACCTGATCAGTATTTTAATATGCTAAGTTAGTTTTACAGCCTAATCTAACGCAAGGGGGTTCAGCCTGAGAGACTGGCATAGATTGGTTGAGTTAAACAGCAAATTAAACTAATGAGCACGAATCAGCAAATAGCATACACGTACACAGATAGATAATAGAAACTATAAGAAGACCTGTCCTGATAATTAAGTAGCTTGTCACTTGCTTTATTGCTAGTTTTATATGAAGTGTATGTAATTAAATCTTTCTCGTTGGCTCTAATCACATCGGCGGGTCTACCCTTAATGATAACGTATGACTATCCTATTTATCTGAAGACGTTAGATTAAATAGGCAAAGAAGGGGTATGGCAGGCCAAGCAAAGCTCAGCTAGACACAGAGAATATCAAAGCACTAATATAAGTCACCAAAGACATCATCATATAAACTTTAATTGATGGGAAAGCAATTTTAAGAGGTATGTATGATTTTCCGTAGTCACATACATATGCCCAACTATCCTGATTAATTAAAGTGTACTATTACAATTAAACAAAACTACTTAATGAATTAAATACATGCAGGACCTTCTTACAACTCTAATATCTTCGTTTAGGGTGTGTCTTGTGTTGCTTCTTTGGCTGAACTTGGCTCCTTAGGGTTATGTTGCACATAAAATTCGTCTAGGTCTTGGGGTATTTATAGTTTCTGTCTTAGGGTACGATGCAGCACATGTAATGAGCAGATGCGGCGCATTTACTTAACTTCGCGTGGGGTCCAAGATTAATATATTCTGGAATATTCGTACACCGTCTTCAGATGCGGCGTAACTTGAATCTTTATGCGGTGCATGTCCTTTAGTATCTTGGATTGTATCTGGTGAAGTTTTGATAGTGATACGCCGTATGTCAGAAGTATAATGCGGCGTATCTGGNGCGTGGGGTCCAAGATTAATATATTCTGGAATATTCGTACACCGTCTTCAGATGCGGCGTAACTTGAATCTTTATGCGGTGCATGTCCTTTAGTATCTTGGATTGTATCTGGTGAAGTTTTGATAGTGATACGCCGTATGTCAGAAGTATAATGCGGCGTATCTGGAGTAGAACAAGCTTGATCTTCTTCGTTGACAGAAGTTTCATAAGCGGCGCATGGTAAAATTCCATGCGGCGCATTCTTCAAAGTCAGGCAATGGTCTTCGAATTCATCTAAGTATGATATTGCGGCGTATCTGTTGAGAGAGATACGGCGCATCTTCTTGATTTCAGTAGACTTTTGACATCTTGCTCGTTTTGCTCCATAATTAGTCCTAAATCGCCAAGTTTCAACTATTACATGTTTTTACCTGAGAATCACTAAAGTAAACATTAAAGTACCGATTCTCATACATAATTAAGTAAAACAAGTCAAATAAATAGGATAAATGATGATAATAATATGTACTTATTTGATTTCATCAAATATCCCCCCCACTTGAACTTTACTTGTCCCTAAGTAAACCTTAGATTTTACTTATGAAAATGTATCCTAAAAGGTATTAGGATTTATTTTTATAGTTAATGCATGTATTCGTCTTATCATAATCACACAACCAAACACTTAACGAGTTAGAAACAAAATAAATTTTCAATATAAAACAATTCTAAATCGTTTAGTTGCTTAGTTGTGACGAATATTCTATCATAAGCTTGTCAGGTATACGCATCTCCCCCACTAAAGCTAAGGAGTAACAAGTCTAAAGCGGTGAAAAGGGTTTTGAGGTTTAAGGGTTAAACCTAGCTTCGTTCAAACATCTCCTGCATAAACTTAGTAGATCGCTAGCGCGAGTCTTCGACGCTTCAACTAACGTGTAACAACCTACAAAATCTCATCACTATCATTCCCATTACAAATACCTATCCTCACAAGCCAAATAACTCAACACTCACACCCTATGTACCCTTGGTATGTCAAGCATAAGATCACAACAACACCATAATAAGTAATTTACCAATCTAACACACTAAACTTACCACAAAACCATAACAAACCCTAATTAGGTCTATGTGCTTACTAAACCCTATATGCTTAGTTAAACTAGTTTGAAAGTGTCCAAGGCTTAAGTATGAGTTACCTTAGGAACATTAGGATACCTTAGGACGCTTAGGCACTAGTACAACCCATTAGAACTTAGGTACAAGTCCCTTAGGCACAAAATCATAACTAGGTTATAACTTCCTGAAAACTAGGTCAAACCTTCCCAAATCTTTCCCATAAGTTACCACCACTTAGTACAAACCCCTTAGGACTTAGGATTAGTCACTAAAAACTCTTAGGAACCTAACTTAGGCACTAAACCCTAGGCAAAACCCTAAACTCTCACTAGGCAAAACTAGGTTAGAACTAGACTTAAACCTTAGAACTAGGCTACTATAGTACCCCAAACCTTACAACCAAGCACCCTAACACCTTACAAGCACCCACACAAGTAGGTGCATCACCTACTTGTCTAAACCACCACTAAACCACCACTAATCACCACTAATCCACCACTAATCCACCCCTAATCACCCTAAACCATCACTAAACCTCCCAAGCAGCTTACAAGCACCTCCAAGCACCCAAGAAAGGAGGTGCATCACCTCCTTGTAAGCTACTTACACCAAACCGCCTCCACGGCCAAACCACCACCACACGAACCCTACACCGCCCTATAGACCACCACATCACCACCGTAGCTTCTCTTAGTCACCATGTAGCTATGGTTACTCACCCCTTCCTCCTCGTGACACCTAACCCCGTATTCCTTGGCTTCCAAGGTTTACGAGGGCTATATAAACCCTCGACCCCTCTCATTTACAAACCACACCTTCCCACTTCTTCACCACCTATAATATGTAGTTAGTAGTAGTTTAGGACCCTTATAAACCTTAGGAGTCGAGCCCTTAAGGCCTTGCATGCTTGTCGAGTCTCATTTATCCCTAGAAACCCTAGTTTGCCCACGTTAGGACTCCCACGACCTAGGTAAGCTTCAAAATTATTTCTTTTAGCTTTAGTTTAGTATTAGGATAGTATTAGGATGCCTTAGAACCCATAGGATCCCTTGCCTAAGCCTTGAACACTAGAACTAGTTAGTTTTCATTTCTAAACCCTAATTAGAGTCAAATTGCTTTTAACATGCTATAAGCCCTTTACATAAGTTAAAATCTGACTTAGGAAACTTAGATAAGCTATAATTAGTTAAACATAAGCTAGGAAACCTTTTTGTTTTAAAAAAATATAGTTTGCATGGAATTAGGACTAGTTTTGCAAAGTTTTTCATGCATAGGGGTATATATGGTAATTTTCTGAAAATATAGAGTCTGGGGACTATTTTTGACATTTCTTAGAAGTTATAAGTATAAGGACTCTTTTTGCCAAATTATAAAACCCTAGGATAAAAAGTTAAAAAGTAATAAACTTAAAAAGGACTAGTTTTGCAAAAGTTATAAAGATAAGGGTATAAAGCGTAAATATAGAAAACTTATAAGTTCAAGGGTCATTTCTGTTATTTATATAAAATATATAAGTATAGGGACTAATAGTGTTAAGTCTAGATAGTTATAAACCTAAGTATTATAAGTATTCTAAGTCTAGGGCAGATTTGGTAAATATACTAAACTTAAAGGGTATAAAGTAAAATATTTCATATATATAGCAAACCTATTTTAAAGTTAGAAGCATAACACAATACTAGGGAGCTTCATGTGAGGAGTACTATGTGGATATTTCATTCTGACGAGTTTGTTGGGTTTACGATTTAAAGTGCCCTGACTCCTCAAACGATTATTGCATATACTTCTGAATTATGTTATACCTAGAAACAGCCCATGTTGAGAAGCTATCTTTCCCGTCATTGACTCAGTTCTGGAGTTTGGACCACAAGGGACAAAGTCTAGAGCACCGGCTAGTTTTCAAATCAAAAAGCCGTTGTCATTTGGACTTACAGATGAGTAATCTAACAGCCATCCAATTATTTCATAAAAACTGCCCAGAAATGGCAGCTTTAGCCTAAAATATCCATACTTCCGACCCATTTAGCATTAAAATCTAGACACTTTGGAGCAAACTTCACTTCTGAACATTTTGAGCTTGGTGCTAGGCTTTCCGAAATACCAATTTTTATTTCCTAACTCTCAATATTCACTGTTTTACAACATAGTTCCGAAGCCATTTTTAACCGTATTTCAGAATATTGACTAAGTGTTGTATTTACGTCTAAAAGCTTATATTTCACTATATTCACTATATAACTACCGTATAACATTATTAAACCATATAAACATGTAATAATCACCATGGACCATATACGATGATGTAAATTATATTTTCCAACAATATATATTTTGAATACAAAAACGAGTGGTATAGATTATAAGTGCAAAGTGACATTTACATGAACCCATTCATAATCTAAAGTAGATTACATGCATCATTTTAGGTTGCGCTAGGAGTGCAACCTCATTACTTCAGTTCATACATTCACGATTGGATACCATTCCTTAGAGGTGAGTTTCATAAGCCCGTTTACTTTTTATTGTTTTCAGAAATCCCATCGGCGGGACATACATTCAATTTTCATACGACCTGAAGTATCAAATCCATAACATACTTAAGTACTAACATTGCCATGTTTTAAGGTCCCCACCATCATGAACCTTTAATGTATTTTAAGCGGAGTGAGTGATAGATCTATTGAGGGTGACGCCTCATCCGTTTTGGGGGTTCCAACAGTCAAGCGGATGCATTCATTTGATCAATTCCAAGTGTTTGGCAAAGCACTCCATTTGGGGCATTCCTACAGTCTAGCTTCGGGTCATTCAGCTTAAGAAATAATGTACAATTTTATCAATTATGGACAGTAGCATACAATCATGTGACGGGTAGTACTACAATCATGTGACGGGTAGTCATTACATTTATACTTTTGGCTATGTATAACATCATTTTATAAACCTAGATTCTTCACCAACATTATTGTTTGACCGTTTTAGCAATGTATTTTCAGGTTACTAAGATTAACAACATGTGACTTGCATCATGGACCATCATGGATCGAAGACGTCGACGCGTCTTACCTTCATTTT
>LBNU01013898.1:63311-74988 GCA_014162995.1 Artemisia annua | reverse complement strand
GAGTTGGTGAGAATGGCATAAAGTGTTAGCCATTGTTGTGGAATGTTTTTGCGGTTAATGGTTTTGAGGAGTGTGATTTTTTCTTCAGATTCATCATACCCAAGTTTTCTAAGGAATCTAATAGCTTCAGACAGAGAAGGTGGGTTTGTAAATTTTGGAACTTCTTTGGATCCTTTAGCAGGGAGACCCAATACCGATCTGAGAGTATCCACCTTGAACTTGATATCTCTGCTGTCTATACGTACAGTGATTGCATCATGATCCTTATTGGGTTTAAAGTCCTTCCAGAACTGTAGGATGTAAACTTCAGGTACAGTACATGTGTTAGTAAGGACTTTGCTGATGAAGTGATGTTGCAAAATTATTGGAATGAGGGCACAGGTAGGATGGCATGTAATCTTTTCTAGATCAATCCTTAGGTTGGATTTGCTGATGTCTCTTTCGTCTCCATGAATCAGTTCATGTCGAGGAGTCGGTGTTTGAGACATTTTGATACCTGAAAGAGAACAACACAAGCAACAAGTACATGTGGACGAGTTAACATTTGTGAATAATCCTATGACTATTACAAATCATGAAAAACATCACAGACACACTCAACCAGGTACACTACATACATGCTATTGTTTTGAAAATTTTGGCAGAGTTTCTTTTCATAAAATGGACAAAAATAGAACCCATACGATGATGGTTCTAATCCAATCTCCTTACTCGGAGTGATAGAATGTATAGCAAGCACGTATATATCCATAAGATTGAACATAGACCAAGCATATGCCAAAACACATCATAAAGTGCACATTAGAATCACAAACCAATGTATCACACTGCTATTACAAGAGTAGAACAGACCATACTGGTTATCATAGATAAACAACCATACTCACAAGGTTATACTAGCTAAGCACATAACATGACCATACTCGCTAATGTTACATAACATACCATACTCGCTAATGAATCTTATCAACTAATGGTATCTTGTGTCAATGGTTAGTTCATTCTGACAATTGTCGAGGATACTAGAGAAAAAACCATACTTGCTATGCACATAAGAGTCATACTCGCTATGGAAAAAAAATCATACTCGCTACGAATAGGAAAGAGTCATACNAAAAAAAACATACTTGCTATGCACATAAGATTCATACTCGCTATGGAAAAGAAAAAAAATCATACTCGCTACGTATAGGAAAGAGTCATACTCGCTATGTTTCTTAAAGGTTCATACTCGCTAAGCATAACATCCATCCATACTCGCTAGCACAATATTAATCACCATACTCGCTAACACAATATTAATCACCATACTCACTATGCTAAAAAGGAGTAATACTCGCTATGGGAAAAAAATTATACTCGCTACGTATAGGAAAAGTCATACTCGCTATGCTTCTTAAAGGTTCATACTCGCTAAGCATGACAGCCATCCATACTCGCTAGCACAATATTAATCACCATACTCGCTAGCACAAATAAAGTACCATACTCGCTAGCTCATTAAAAGTTACATACTCGCTAGCATAATGAAAAAACACCATACTCGCTATCATGATAATCATACTCGCTATCAAGATCACTAAATCAGTACAATTCTTCAAGAAAAATGTTGTTGTTTACGTACGTGGGTATAGCCAAGTTAACACAAAAACAAACATGACTACAATATTCAAGACATAATCCATACATGACCCAACAACGATTTCGACTCATAAAGAAAACCAAATCAAGTTCACGAAGCAATATTAATGAAACATAAACCTCACAAATATGATTTCTCATCTCCTAATGACATACCCAAACAGCTTTTGACAGTTAATTGCAACAAAATTTCACAAACCAAGAACACCCAATCTAATTCGAGTCCTAATCCAATTTTTTTAAGCAGATTTTCATTGTACGATTAAGAAAAGATCANTAACACAAAAACAAACATGACTACAATATTCAAGACATAATCCATACATGACCCAACAACGATTTCGACTCATAAAGAAAACCAAATCAAGTCCACGAAGCAATACTAATGAAACATAAACCTCACAAATATGATTTCTCATCTCCTAATGACATACCCAAACAGCTTTTGACAGTTAATTGCAACAAAATTTCACAAACCAAGAACACCCAATCTAATTTGAGCCCTAATCCAATTTTTTAAGCAGATTTTCATTGTACGATTAAAACAAGATTAATTAGAGAGGATTAAACTTACAGTTACAGTGGAAATCTTTGCAAGAAAATAATTGATTTTGAGTGAAAAATTGTGGCAGCGTGTATGTTTGTGTTTGTTTTGTGAATAGGAGAAAAAAATCGTGGGGTTAAGGACTGATATAGGTTTCCATTGTTTCAAGATTAACATGTTCAGTCCCTGTGGTTTTGTTTTCCAGAGAATTGCACTTTTGGTCCTTGTAGTATTAAAAAAAACATTTGCATAACGAACACTATTCCCTGTGAGAGAACGATCAATCCCCCGGTACTTGCCACTATACTATACTACATCGGTCAGGTACACTGCCTGGTGGGGATTGTAAGCCTCTTGAGATCCCTTGAGAGGTAAAACAAAGTGCGTAAGCAATCCCTACGCATCACAACGCTACTCATGGAAGATACTCGTGTACCTCTTGCTCCCATTTTCCTATTTTTGTATCTCATTATCTTATTTTTGTGAGAGAAATGAATTTCTTCATAAGCATCTCGTTTCAAAGTTTTTAGTCCGATAAAGATACCAAATTCATACGCTAAGTAGTTATCGATCTTCTCTTAAGAAGGTTTGCAAGAGAAATGTGGTCCACATCAAGGATATTGGATACATACAAAGACTTTGGAATACGTCAAAATAGACATAAGTTGGAGAGTACCTTCACGTGCACCTCATGCGTCCGATCTAGGATCATTCGCATGCACCTCACGTGCTACCAACTTTAGTCTTAACACTTAAACTCATAATCCATAAATCTTCAACATACATCCTTATATATATATCAAACAAGCATAAGCAACAAACAATTGAACAAAAGAAAAATCCCGAAACCACAAACCTTATATCACCAAGATTGATCGACAGGAATCACCAAACACAAAACAAGTTCAGGCCTGATGTCTTCAGTTGAATGAATCAACAAACCACCAAGCAGAAAAAAATCCAAACGACATCAAGATGCTGAATCTTGAAATCAACCAGAAACAAGTGTCGATCAAAAAACCCAAATCAAATTGTTGCTTGCTTCAAATCGATCGAGTGGCTCTTGATACCAATTTGTTAGGATTAGGGAAGGATAATCAGTGGGGCAAAAGACCAGCAGCAAATAACAACACAAACCAAATTCAGAAAGAACAAGATTAGAACATCAGAGGTTTGGAGCGAAAACTAATATTTCTATTATCAAAATTATGAAGTGTTGTACATAGTTCCATATTCCTGCTATATCTATATGAGTGAAAGAACCGNCATCAATACATGGGACTCGAGTGGAGATGAGATGAACCACGAGCACGAGAGTCATCATGAATTGGGGAAATCCTGCACATACACAAACAACCAAGCAAACACAAGATTGGAAGAGGTCGCCCTCCTCGCGTTACTTATTAGATAATAAAAATGAAGTAAAAGGATAAGCATGGGGTGCCTCCCACGAAGCGCTTGTTTAGTAACGAGTCGTATAGCTTATACTCGCCCCGAATTTACTTGTCCTTGGGGGAGCAAATGAAACATACAGCACGAAAAGTGTCGATGCCGGGATCAAAAACAACATCCTCACTCCCAGGGGAATGACGGATGGGAAAAACAGCAGCATAGGTACGATAAGGAAGAAAGATCATAACAACGATTTCGAGGTCGAATTCAAAGAGATCCTCCATAGTAAGCATAACTTTCTCCTTAGTCTTAGAATCATCCTTCTTCAAATTTTCATCAACGAATTCTTCAATAGTAACGTAAGAAGCAAGGATGTCGGGCTGGAGCCCATAATAGTCCAAACAAGTTAATATACCGGGTATAAAAATTTTATCTTTGGAAAGGAACGATAATGAAGCATCAACCACGGTAAAAGATGATGAATCATTCGGAGATGACGACTTAGTAGGCTCAGAAACTTCTACAATTCTTGATGGAGTCGGATCAATTGGAGTTAAAAATTCATCATGAAGAGAATTAACCATATGATGAACATTTGTAACCTCAGGTTCCGTAACAGACTCGTCACTATCCTTAATCTGAATATCGAAGAGCGGATTATCTGAAATCATAGTAAAATCTGGTTCGAAATCAAATAGAGAATTGGTGAAAGTTGTTTTGAAAGTTTCAAGAACTGGGTTATCTGATTCATTTGAGGTTTCATCAATTTCTGAAAGAACATCGATCTCTTCTGGNACGTTAAAATAATGGAACATGATTGCCTTAAAAGAAATCTCATGCATATACTCCCAACCCACGTGAAATCATAACCACTTATCAAATTCTGATTTTCTATTCGCATGTCTTTTACTCATTTTAGCTCGAATAGTATTAGTTTCAAAACATGTTGGTGTCGTGTAATTATAGGTCATATCCTACGTCCAAAACTGATTCGAATAAAACATATATAGGTTGATTAGATTAAGCTTTCAAATCGTTATTTTATGTGTCAATGTTTATGATTTTATGTAATCCTTTTATGTCGACACGAAAACAGCATGATGACGATCGAACAGAAATAGTCAAAAGGAATTGAACAAGGTTGTTATACGTACCCTCGAAGCATGTCACACGAACAAGGAGAAAGGAAACAAACAAACACGATCGAATATCAATTATACCAGCCGAAAACCCAATCCAAAACTACCCTCGAACAACCTTTAAAAACTCACGAGCACTCCTCTATTCGAACCAGAAAGACAACAATAAACCACGATCACTCACCCTCCTTTTTGCTTCGTATTTCTTTAAGAGGACAAGAATGAAAGCTGCCGTTTTTGATTGTGTATTGTAGCGTTTTTATGAGAGAGTGAAAGGTGAGAATCGGTAGTGAGGAATGAGTCACAATTGAGCAATAAAATGGGGAGATTGGCCGAGTCTTTAGGGGATAAGGGAAGACCAAATCTTCTTCCAAAACTTTCAAAATTCTCAGTATACTTCCCATAAAATGTTGTATACAAATTAAAATATCTTTGGTCCCTTTAACGTTAGTATAGATGTGATATTATATATAAGATATATAAGTTGCCCCCAATGTATTTTTACTCAGGTATATGGAGTGTCGAATTATTCATATGACTTAGATTAGGTTGATTATAAATAGCCTTCGACTTAGGATTCGTATTTGAAATTTTACATTCATATTATAGGTTTAAATTCTTAGGTTATTTCGTATCATATGTCCAAATAGTCGTTTCAGATTTTCAGGTCGTTATAATTCTTAGTTTAAATTCAATTAATTACTTAAAATGTGATTTCAAATTTTTGGGTTTTACAACTCTTCCCGTCTACAAAAAATTTTCGTCCGCGAAAATTGAGGGGAGAACGAAATGGAACACAACGGAGGTGTGAATGACTTGTTTCTCATGACTCGATCTTGTCGATCAAAATAGCTTCGGTTTCTTCAAAAAAAATATATCGATCAGATTCCAAATCACAGAGTAACATACCAAACGTAACAGATGATGATCATTTCCCCTCAGAAGAGTTACAAGGAAAACGTAGGATTTGACGGATATATCATCCGTGGAATTTAATTAGACAAATCAGATGAGAACGTATCGAATTGCAGAAACATGAGAGTGATGTATATGGTTAACTCTTCAGATTCTCAAATGGTTTCGTCTTCAAAACAAACTTCCCAAAGGTATTTCATAAACCAACCGATCTTGATTCTCAGAATCCAAAACTCCATATCTTAACTCGTAACAGATCATCATGAAACGGATTCACCGAGTAAGAAACGTAGACATAGCAAGGCATAGGTGTAGCTCTTCATGGTAACGAATCAAATCTATATAGACAAAAATAAGTTGATTAATAACATCAAATGGCAGGAAGCTCTGCAACGGAACTTAGGATTTAATCAAAACATAGAAGTCAAACAATTGCGTGACGCGTATCCAAACATATCGAAACGTACGACGATAAGGCAGATCAAACGTACAGATCAAAAGGATCCTAAAGTCTCACTATTCGCAGATCGTCGCAAACAAAACAGAAATCTAAGTCTCCACTCAGGCACTTCTCGAGACATCCTATGAACACAACAAGTGCACGTTATATGATGTAAGTATTATCACGTTGGCCAGACGTCATAATACTAGCATCATATAAATATGCCCTCATGATGATCATACTCTATCTTAATCAGTGAAACAAATCTACAAATCCACCTAACAGTCCAACTAACTCTTGGGTTAGTCCTATTCAAAGATCAATAACAAAACGATGTCGACAAAACAAACGAAGCTCGAAAAGACGTAACAAAATCAACAATTCATCATCAGAAAGAAACATGTCGCTAAGGCATCAATTCCTCCATCACAAGGTTCGTCTCAAGAATTTGTCTCTTTAAAATCTTCTTCCTATCTGAAAGTGAAACAAAATCACTATCTTGAGTTTGGTTCCTCAAGCCTTCTGTAGTTCCTTCTTGGAATGTGACTGAGTAATGTGAATCTCTGGTACGGTCTTCAATCTCCTCATCATCCAGTCTGCTTCCACTCTCAATTCATCTTAGTACAACCAAGATGAATAGGGAAGTGAGACTGTATGTTCTTCATCAGCTCCAGGTTCACCGTCTTGACCAGGTTCCTGCGTTCTGCTCGTCCACTCTTCCGCCTTGTGAGGAAAGTCACCAACTCTTCAGGGCAGTCACCATTGTTTGTCATCTTCCGGTTCTATCCAACTCCATCCTCCGGTGGGAAACTTGGTGGTTCAACAAGAATCATATCCGAAATTTCAGGGTGCCAAAAATAATTCACACAATAATGTTCATTGCTCGGTGAACAAAATAGGTGCAAGAGAATTTCATAACCGCGAGAGTAACGTACGAGTCTCTAGAGAAAATAATGATAGCAAAAGTTCAATGATAGGAAATCATGGTAGAGGATTTCAAATAGTTCAAAACATCAAAGGTGAGACATAGTAGAACAATCGTCAGCATTTCAAATGCTTAAACAACCAACCATATATCAGAATCAAATCGAAGTTGACTTTTCCAAAGGGAGGCAAATTATTATAGAAGATTTTATCGTTCCAAGGGAAAGAGATATTCTCATACTCGTGGTTAAACACCACCAGACTTCTTAGAGATGGAAAAGATGAGTAAAACAAAATCAAATAACTTCAGGAAGCTTACAGGGATTTACAAAAAGCAAGATACGAACAGAGAGTGCTTCAACCACGTAATCGCCATGTAGATTCTCAGAATGCCCAAAGAGGTATCAAAAGGATCAACAAACAGATCAGAGATCAAAGATAAAATCAAAAATAGCGTTATGCATTAACAAGCAATCTTAAATGCCTTCGAACTTACTAGTGGTAAACTTAGGTGGTGCAAAGATTTCTAACTCCAAAAGGGATGATTTCAAAAGGCATACCTAAACGTAAGGCACGAATCAGAGTAATACGGAAGCAAAGATACAAGAGCAAAATCTTAAAGTCTAGCCATTCCTTATGGGTCAAAACTTAAGTTCATATAGGGGATTCCTAAAGCAAGTTCTCAAAGCGGTTTCCTATGTTCCTACAGTGGAAGCCTAATGGTCCAAAACTCACAGGTCATAGCCTAAGCTCTGCGGATGTTGCATCCGCCGATCCAAACCTGGCTCTGATACCATAATTGTAACACCCCAACCCGAGAAGGGCTAAAGTGTAACATTATGGAGTCAAATCAGAACACAAGCGAAACGGAGAAACATTTCCAATACAAAGTATACAAAGGTTACAAGGGAAAAAGAAGACTAAACAAAATACAAAAGGGCAACAACAAAACTAAGCCCAAAACAAGTCTACTTCTAAGCGTCTCTAAGTCCAGCAAATGTCTAACAGGGTGAAGTCTTCTAAGCCCAAAAACAAAGCCTTCGTCCATAACCCAGCTTTCTACTAAACCTGCCGCATGAGGAAAGAAATGCGGCTGAGCTTAAAAAGCCCAGTGAACAGATATATATATAAACGAAGCAAAAGATAAGGAACAAAGAATATCATAGGGTGCATTGGGGAAAACAAAAGGTATAGTAAGGATGACAAGACTAAGACAAAAGTTAGGTTATATTAGCATTCTACCACGAGCCAAAACAAAACAAACAAAGTCTTCATCATAGTAACCATGGAGTGATCAACTCCCAAAATGATGTGAAAGGCGTGTTTTGCACGCAGCACCAGTCACCAAACCAGATGTAGTAGCAAATCATAGTAACCATGAAGTGATCAACTCCCAACTAATGTGAAAGGCGTGTATTGCACACAGCACCAGTCACCAAACCAAATGTAGTAGCAAATCAAATCAAAACAAATCAAATCTAGGATGCATCCATACGCCCCTACCCAAACCAATTGCAGATCAAACAAAGGGACGGTGTGGAACATCACTCGACCACACTGGAGTCATGACATTGGTGCATCAATGCCACGGTCATGTTACCTTCATGACTAGGAAACAAAATGCTCGGGTATAATACTAAAGGGTCAAAGGCAAATTAAATAACAAAGTCTATGTCAAATCAAAATATCATAATCCAAGGTGCATAGCAGAGGTTCATGTCAAAGGTTCAAAGTTCAAAATCAAAGGTTCAAAAGCAAAGGTCAATATCAAAGGATTAATCATCAAAGGGTCAAATATCAAAGGATCATTGTCATAGGGCCAAATATCAAAGGATCATTATCAAAGGGTCAAATATCAAAGGATCATCAAAGGTGTAATACCAACGGTCAAAATGGAGAGGTCAACGCCATGGTTCCCAATCCACAAGGTTCAATATCTCAAGTTCCAAAGTCCCATAGTTCATAATCAAAGGGTCATAATGAGATTTTAAACCAAAAGTTCAAATTAGCAGATTCCCATTACTTGTTTAAAAAGGTTCGTAGTACAATCCCATTTAAATGGTTTATAACAAGGTTCATTTAGAAAAGATCTTCCAAAAGATGACATTCATAAAAGTGATCTTTAATAAAGGTTTTCATAAGATATTCTTCAAAAGTTGTCTTTATGAATTTATATAATCCCATATATAAATGGTCTTAAATCATATTCAAAATGCCGTTATAAAATGGTTTCTCCTTTAAATATTTCCATGTCATAATTAAGAAAAGAGTTTTCACCTCCCGTTATAATATCCCAAAAGAACATTCAAAGTCTCACAAGGGTTTCACCTCCCGTTACAATATCCTAAAGAGTATCCAAAGTCTCAAAAAGGTTCAAAGGTTAACGTCACAAAAGGTTATCGAACGGATCATAAGAGTTCAAGCGAATAACAATAAGATCGCAAATACCGGTGAAGCACATCAATCATAGAGCCAAGTACGAAGGATCATAATCAAGATCAAACGGAATCATAGTACGATAACAAATCAAAGACAAAGTCAAGAGAGAAAAAGAGTGTACTCTTACTGAAAGAGTACGGAATATCTGTACCTTAAACCGCCAACGAACTCATAACATAAGGATATGAAGTCACATCCTTCTTCAGCGAATCTACATGTAATGATGGTCGGCTTATTGTTAATAACTCATTTTAAAACAGATTACTAGTTTTAGTCGGCTTTCCATTTTTTTAGTAACTTTCTGAAAATAGTAACTTTTCATATTTAATAAGTTTCCCGAATTAGTAATTTTATACTTTAGGGTCATAGATGATAATTAAATAAACTTAAAGGTTAATAATGACCAATATAGTAGTTTGGGGTTAATCATGTCAATTTAGTAAAGTTTAGGGTCAACGTGTAAATTATCAAAATAAAATATTAAGAATGTCAAATAAAATTATTTTAAAGTTTATACTATAATTTTATATTAAGATGATAATTTTAGACCCCGTCGTTCATAATTTATTAATGTATCCTTTGCATTAATCATAGACCGTGACGACCAAAATATGTTATTACCGCATGCCTAATCACACGACTCACATATATTTTCCAAACTCAAACTCTAACCACCATGGCTAACCATATTCGTCCCTCACAGTTAGATAACAAAGATCATGTTTATCAAATATAGTTTTATAATGGCCTTGGACAAATGACAAAGCTACACAACATATAAACGTTAAAATAATGGAACATGATTGCCTTAAAAGAAATCTCATGCATATACTCCCAACCCACGTGAAATCATAACCACTTATCAAATTCTGATTTTCTATTCGCATGTCTTTTACTCATTTTAGCTCGAATAGTATTAGTTTCAAAACATGTTGGTGTCGTGTAATTATAGGTCATATCCTACGTCCAAAACTGATTCGAATAAAACATATATAGGTTGATTAGATTAAGCTTTCAAATCGTTATTTTATGTGTCAATGTTTATGATTTTATGTAATCCTTTTATGTCGACACGAAAACAGCATGATGACGATCGAACAGAAATAGTCAAAAGGAATTGAACAAGGTTGTTATACGTACCCTCGAAGCATGTCACACGAACAAGGAGAAAGGAAACAAACAAACACGATCGAATATCAATTATACCAGCCGAAAACCCAATCCAAAACTACCCTCGAACAACCTTTAAAAACTCACGAGCACTCCTCTATTCGAACCAGAAAGACAACAATAAACCACGATCACTCACCCTCCTTTTTGCTTCGTATTTCTTTAAGAGGACAAGAATGAAAGCTGCCGTTTTTGATTGTGTATTGTAGCGTTTTTATGAGAGAGTGAAAGGTGAGAATCGGTAGTGAGGAATGAGTCACAATTGAGCAATAAAATGGGGAGATTGGCCGAGTCTTTAGGGGATAAGGGAAGACCAAATCTTCTTCCAAAACTTTCAAAATTCTCAGTATAAACTTCCCATAAAATGTTGTATACAAATTAAAATACCTTTGGTCCCTTTAACGTTAGTATAGGTGTGATATTATATATAAGATATATAAGTTGCCCCCAATGTATTTTTACTCAGGTATATGGAGTGTCGAATTATTCATATGAATTAGATTAGGTTGATTATAAATAGCCTTCGACTTAGGATTCGTATTTGAAATTTTACATTCATATTATAGGTTTAAATTCTTAGGTTATTTCGTATCATATGTCCAAATAGTCGTTTCAGATTTTCAGGTCATTATAATTCTTAGTTTAAATTCAATTAATTACTTAAAATGTGATTTCAAATTTTTGGGTTTTACAACACCTAAGATAACTTCAAATGTTTTATTTGAAGAATTCTAAAATAACAATTATTTTGATATGTCTCTAAACTGATTACCACAATTTAAAGATGTCTTTGTTTATACAACTACAACAATACCTAGTTCCGCATGAATAAGGTATCTGAAAAGTATAATGCAAACAGTCACACTTATATTCAAGGGTAAATAGCTAGCTTTTAGAAAACCTTAAAAGGAGTTTGTGTAAGTGTGTATGTAAGCAAAGTATATTCCATATGTATGTATTGGTGTTTTGCGTGAGAGAGAGAGGGAGAGAGCTAGTAACATATAGGGATGACACCTGTGGGCAATGGGCACGGGTATTTCTAACCCGTCACCCCCCCCCCCCCCCCCCCCC
>LBNU01013898.1:34857-63079 GCA_014162995.1 Artemisia annua | reverse complement strand
TCGTCGATACAGAATGACTTCTAGCAAGACAAGCCTCGATCTCATCATCGTTCTTCTCAAAGCAAGTATCATCAAACGTCTTATCATTCGTATCAACAAGATTATCAAGACGATCACTTTCAACAATCTCATAATTACCGTTAGAAGTTTCCCCGGACTCACTTTGGATTGGGACAAGGTTCTCAACACTAGACTTATTGAATTCGTCCGATTCCGTTGCCGGAATAGTGTTAAGAGGCTCGTCCCCCATTGTTAGAGAGTCCTCGGGTTCTACGGGAGAATCAACGGAATCTTTGTAAGGATTAAGAACAATCGTAATTTTCTCATTATCTCGTGCTCGTTTTAGGGCTTTTTGGTTGATTTTGTTGCCATTTATGCAATATCCTTCCCTGCACGATCACAAACACAAAAACACGATATCTTGGGCGTTTAACGTTAGTTTTTGGTCTTTTAGAGCCTGAAAATGGTGAATAAAGGTATGTGAATAAGCACATACCAAAAACAACAAATAACTAACGTGGCCAAGGAAGAAGCTACGGCGGGCGTAGCCACCTTATCCGCTACGCCGTAGGAAGCTTATCATCAAGACCTTACGCCCATAACACTTGATCAAGTTACGGCGTAACACAATTTGCAAAGGTTACGGTGTAACGACTCCAATACGCTACGCCGTAACATAGTCGGGGCCTATAAATACCAACCCTAATTCCGAGTTTTTCATATCACTTCCCATCTTTTCACCACAACAACGTTCCGATCATAAGTGTTTTCATTCCTTTACTTTGTATTCGATTCATGCTTAGATTTGTAATAACTCAACTTTGTTTTACTGCAATTATGAACATGAGTGGCTAAACACCTCTTGGTGCTAGCCTAGTTATGAAATTGTTATGTTATTGACTTAGTTTTCCACGCATCTATTATCTCTTGTTTGTTTACTTTCATGGCGAGGCTTGGGATACTCTAGTTCCCGTAGTGTTTAGCGTTGGTTGTTCCTTAGAGGCTTGTGGAATTAACCCTAGGAAGCAAGCCGCTAAGGATGNTGCTTAGATTTGTAATAACTCAACTTTGTTTTACTGCAATTATGAACATGAGTGGCTAAACACCTCTTGGTGCTAGCCTAGTTATGAAATTGTTATGTTATTGACTTAGTTTTCCACGCATCTATTATCTCTTGTTTGTTTACTTTCATGGCGAGGCTTGGGATACTCTAGTTCCCGTAGTGTTTAGCGTTGGTTG
Source organism: Artemisia annua (assembly GCA_014162995.1). Classification (NCBI taxonomy): domain Eukaryota; kingdom Viridiplantae; phylum Streptophyta; class Magnoliopsida; order Asterales; family Asteraceae; genus Artemisia; species Artemisia annua. Next base: position 61,840 of record LBNU01013898.1, on the reverse strand, counting down.
TTCCTTAGAGGCTTGTGGAATTAACCCTAGGAAGCAAGCCGCTAAGGATGTGCTTTGGTAAGGGTTAAGTGCCAACCGTAATCATCTTCCCTTACCATGCATGTGCGAATTAACCCTAGGACCACCTACTAATGCTTTACACTTAACGGAGTTAGAGGGATGTAAGATCTGACCATGCCGCATTCGTTAGTCTTGTCCATGTTAGTAGAGGCACTTAATGACTCTTATGTCTTCGTACCGATGAACCCACAGTTTTACAATAACTTTGGATAGGACAAGGTATAAGATAGATCTAGGCGAGTTTGATCATCTGACCCGAAATGAATATTGAATCCCCGAACGATATGATAGGATGCACCTATAGGAAAACTAATCATGATCATAACAAGAGTAGTAATTAGGTTAACACTACTCCTCTATACTGATTTCCTTCAATTTACTTACTGTCTTGTTATTTACTTTTATTAGTTTAATTAATCTTTTAACTCAAAACCCCCTTTTACACGTGACACAACTTAGATAATTTCCGCACCTTAGCTCTTGAGACGACCTCGGCTTTACCATTTAACTATACCACACACGACCGGAAACACTGTCCGTTAGTGCATAAAAGGTAGACCTTAGGTAAACGAGACTTTATAAATATTAAAACCTGGTCAGTAAAACCTGCATCAAGTTTTTGGCGTCGCTGCCGGGGACCTATTAGGATTTTATTTAAGTTTTTAATTTTTGTTTTATTTTCTTTTCAGTACTCATGGTTATTTTCAAGTTTCATGTGTTATGGCAGAAATTGACATTGACAACCTCACGCTTGAAGAATATTTGGCTCTTACACGAGAAGAGCAAGGGCCTGGTTTGGTTAGGCCGGCTTGGGGATGATATGCAGTTCGAAATTTAAAATCAATTCATAAGGGAACTGCGTAAAGAACCATTTTCTGGAAGCAAGATGGAAGATGCTCACGAACACATTGACAATGTTCTCTACATTGTCAGTTTGTTCAACATTCCGGGGGTATCTCATGATGCGATAATGCTCAGAGTATTCCCGATGACATTGACTAGAGCTGCAAAAAGATGGATCGATAGACTACCTGCAGGGACAGTTAACACTTGGGCTCTTTTGAAGAAACATTTCATCCAAAGATACTGCCCTCCTTCAAGGACGGCAAAACAGCTTGAAGATATTCACAACTTCAAGCAAGATGGGGATGAAACATTGTACCAAGCTTGGGATAGGTACAATGATTTTTTGTACAAGTGCCCTACTCATGATCTCAACAAGCAACAAATGGTCAACATTTTTTACAAGGGGATCAACATCTCAACCCGCCAGATGCTAGACTCTCAGGGACCAATCCCTAGCATGAATCCGACTCAAGCTTTAAAAGCTATTAAAGATATGGTGGACCACTCTCAGAAGTGGCACGAAGGTGGAAGTAGTAGGAGCATTGGTGGAAACTCAGAAGGAATCACCCTTATCACTAATAAGATCGAAAGCTTAGGACGTGACATTAAGAAACTTAAGGAAAATGTGCATGCCATAAGATCTGAACGTGAACACAGAAGCGATAAGGAAGTAATAAAAGAAGAAGTCAAGAGAATGGAAGAAACCATAGGAGCTAACAAAACACACATAGGGCCAGGAAATGGAGCCAAATATCGTGTGGGACCTCAGGGGTGGTACACTAAGATTGAAAAAAGACTACCCTATGAAGACAGAAAGATTAACCTAGAAGAAATGGTAGATAAGCACATCGAGGAATCCTCAAGGAAGAATGCAAAATTTCAAGAATGGATGACCGAGATGAAGTCAATGTAATTATAATACGGGTGTAAAACAAGGGTTATCCTAATGCCTCTTATCATGTAGTAAATCTAACTACACGAATGTAGTCTCACTTGTGGATTTGGGATGGTCACTAACGCAAGTTCTAGAATCTATAAGCTACCGGTACACACAGAAGCATAAAAAATAAATGCTTTTCCTAACAATTCTAGGGGTGAACCTCACATATTTGGGGAATTTTTTTTTGGTGGTTTTTTTTTTTTTTTTTTTTTTTTTTTTTTTTTTTTTTTTTTTTTTTTTTTTTTTTTTTTTTTTTTTTTTTTTTGCTAGTCATGCAATTCCCTATACATGAGACGCTTATTAAGACCAAAGTTTCACTCCTATATGTTGTTAAAAATTTTAAATTTGTGCTAAAATTTCTCTAACAAATATTTCTCTCAGTTTTATTACACACTTAACCTTAAGCAAAACAAAAATCATGCGTAATTGCATTTTCTAAGGTGCCTTCATTTACTCCCTTACACTTAAACCGAACATTGTCCCCAATGTTCACATAAAAGATGTAAAAGTAAAGAAAATGAATGAATGAAACAAATACTCCCCTGATTCCTTTGATGTGGATCGTGTGGTAACATGGTTAGATCTTCTTCCAAGATGATGTGATATCTTCAAGCTTAAAGCGACGCCAAAAGCTTGATGTCATGAACTTGATTCCATGTTCATCTTCTTGCCCAATGTAACGTGTTAAACCTTAGAAAACAAACACAAAAACCAAAGCATCAAACCGAACAAAGAAAAATCACAACTAGATGTAATTCCAGACTTAGAAATAAAAACAATTAAAGATATAATGCTTGCAAAATAAATGTTTACAGGTTTCTGTAAAACATTCATTGTGACTCAATACAAGCATTTGACTCTAACAAAAACAACTATATACGCCAATCTTTAATTGCTTTTGTTCATGTTCAATTTATTCTTAAAAACAAGTTTGGATTTCCCTTACACTTATCTTTTGCAAAATACCTTTATATATAGTTAAGACGAAGTTAAAAACAAAATAAAGCATTTTCAGAATTTAGTTTGAAACATGAACAATGAACAACAAGATAAAGCATATATATGAAATCAAATAAAAGCAAACAAACAAACAAACAAACAAATAATTAAAGGATTGGGTTGCCTCCCAAGAAGCGCTTGTTTTTGTTCGAGTCACGAGCCTGACTCTACTCTTATTTAACGGAAATTGGGGAAGTTTTCCCTACACTTAGGATTAAGTGCGGGTGAAAGTAGCGATACACACCCTTAGGGTGGAAATATGCCACGTGAGGTGAAGGGGGAGAGTGAATGGCTTCCTTAATCCTAAAACTACCCGGATAATATTGGTTGATGGGTGTGTCGGTTCCTCTTTTGTCTCTGAGAAATATATCTAAGGATGGAAAGTTGTGTAAAGGTTGAGGTTCCGGTTCATAAACACTAGGAAATTCCCTAGAACTAAGAGTAAGGTTATCACTACAAGTATTCAAACCTATATCCTTAAGTGGTTCTTGGTCCAAGGGTTCTACCTCCATCGGAATTCCTAATGTTTCTTCAACTTCTTCCGGGTAAGTCATGGGCGTTGTGTGTGCTTCAATTGATGGTTGAGTATTTTGTGGGCTTATGTTATTGACCTCATCATTCCACGTGTCAAGATCACCTATATCCTCATCATGTGTTTTGGTAGAATCTATCCTAAGCATTTTTCTAAGTATCTCACGTGCTTCTCTAGGCATCTTAAGGATCGTCCGAATCTTAACTTCTATGTCCGAATCTTAAGGATCGTCCTCAATAATCTGACTATATTCAATTTGCCTAAAGGATTCATCACGTGTTTCTTGAGATTCAAAGTCGTTGATCTTAAAAACTAGGTCTTTTTGCTCAATGTGCTCATGTTCGGTTAAATCCTTCCCAATTGGTTTCTTAGGTAGTGACAAAAGCAAACCTAGTGCTTCATCCAACTTATGGTTTATTGCTTCGGATCTCTCCATAATTCCTTGGTGAACTTAGTCACTTTTCCTAAGGGCCACACTAAAACGAGATCCTAAACATGGAGGTTGTTCATAAGAATCTATCCTAGGTGAAGGCTCATATGATTCATAGGTGTCTCTAAATGAGGTATTTTGAAATTTAGTGCGTTCTAGCCACTAAACCTTATATTGCAATCTTAGAAGTCTAAGTGAAAAGTCCATTTGAAGCAAATTACAAACAAAATCACAAAGAAAAGATAGACTATGAGAAAGCTAATAAAAAGAAAATAAAAAATCTCACATGATAGGAATCTAATGAGTAGACCTAATAAAAATAAATTTCAACCTAAGAAATAACTATTCCCTGGGCTGCAGCGCCAAAAACTTGATGCGTGGTTTTGCAACCTTGCAGTAGGTTTTACCTCTCAAGGGATCATGAGAAGCTTGCAATCCCCACTAGGCAGTGTACCTGACCGATGTAGTATAGTGTAGTGGCAAGTACCGGGGGATTGATCGTTCTCTCGGGGAATAGTGTCGTTAGGCTTGAAAAGCTACTCTAATTAGGTCTAAGGGTTGAGGGATGATTCTTTTTGTATTTTTATATTTTATGAAAGCAAGTAAAAATCTCGGTTTTTGGAAGAGTGGGCGGAATTAGTTGCTAGTCAACTAACCCAAATAACTACTTTTGCAAATAAAATAAAATAACAAGAAAAAGTAAATGGTTGTGAAACTTATATGAGAGAAAAATGTGTTTACTTAGATTTCCTTACTCCCTAGCTATCTTTTACCGGTTAATTGGTTTGTTGTAATTGTGTGGATGACGGGTTGTATTCCTTTAAACCATTCGTAGGGCCGTGTACGATCTTCCCTAACTCTATAAGCTCCTACTTCACTCCTATGTCGAGCCGACTAAAAGCTCCTAACATGGGATCACTAGAATTCGCTTATGCATTAAATACAACCATATAATCGTAGTACACATCCGATTCATGTTTCTTAAGACGTTCAAGCAAGTTACCATATAGGAGGTTAGCCAGTTTTCTTAAGCCTAACATCGACATCACCCAATCAAAACAAGAAACATTAGGAAGCAAGAATTATAAACTAAACCAACTAGATCTAATGAAGTTTTCACGCCTTAATTGATGGAGATAGACACAAACATCAATAAGAAATCAATAAGATCTAATTAGTTATACACAAGTTTCACACAATCATAGGCAAACACTAGGTGATTTAGTAAAACATAATCAATGAAGAACAAGCAACAATAATAATGGAAGACATAATTAAGATAGAATCAACACACCAATACAAGATGTTTGTGGAGTGATTAAGACCCTCTAAGTTGCTGGAAAAACACCTACCCTAACCCTAGAATCGGAATTAGGATTTGGGGCTTACAAATAATGAAGTTATGTGGCTGTATTTATAGGCAGTTTTTAGTCCGAGGGGGTCTGACGGCGTCAGCCCGTATAAGGAGACGGCGTCACGCCTATTTTTCTAAGTTTTAGATCTTTTCGTCCCGATTCCGTGGCCTCTTGAATCACCTAAATCCGAGTTCGTATGAAGATTTTATGGCCAAAACAGTAACAGCTACTCCGTGCACAAGTTATGATTGTCTTGATTAACTTTTGACGGTTCCACTTTGGTTTCTTCTCGTGCAAGAATACTTTGACGTCGTCTGTTTATATTGTCTGACGCCGTCACTCTTTAACTTATAACGTGACGGCCTTGGTGAAATAACACGTGACGCCATCATGTGTAAATGCTTCAAAATCTATTTGGCCTGTCAAGTGTAAAATTGTCCACCTCTTTGTCAACACATGATGCCGTCACCTTGTAAAGCGTGACACCGTCAGGTACTGTTTCCAGCATATTTTGAGACTTTGTCGTTTTCTTCACTTTTATGCTCCAAAAACGTCCAAAATGCTTCTTTTTCCAGATTTCTTTTCCAAAGTACCTAAAATGACAAAAAGAACGATTTAAGGCAATATTTGATCAAATAATTACGGATTATGGCTTAAATGACCCCCTAAAAGCGTCACACTTTTCGCCTCATCAATCTAGCATAATTGTTCTAAAATCTATGGTTCTAAAAGTTTTTGATAAAATTTAGGGTAATCCCAAAAATGACTGCGAGCAATGAACAATCTGTCTGGTCTTATCTTGGAGGATCATACCTTATTGGTTCTTTAAAGAAATTGTGAAGTAAAAGGAAAGGTTTTATACAAGCCTCAAAGCTCAATATGATAGACTTTGTTTCAATATATTTGAGACTTTGTTTCAAAGATAAAAATGGACCTTCATGAAATCCATCTGGGATGGAGGTTCAAAGTATTAAAAATATTTGGTTGAAGATCTATCTGGGATAGAAAAATCAAAGAAGATAAATTCATGGAATGACAAAAAACATTTCTGCCAGAATCTAAGTATATATATTTCTTAATACCTGAAGATATAGCCTCTCTCAAGTCTTCATGTAATCAAGATGTGTATCCTACGAACAATAGAATCAAATATCACTGATATTTCATAACGAAGATTTCTTATGAAAGAGAAATACTCAAGTGATGGTATTTCTAGATATATAGAGATTGAGTAAAGCTTACATGCTACGTGGCAACATTTTAGATGTATAAGTCAAACTTAAAAGAGAATGAGTTTGTAGATCATGAGTAAAATTCCGCTCTACTTTGGAATGTTGATAAGGATATATTTGATACGCTTTTAGGGGGACATTTAAGCCCTAAATCGTAAATATAAGGTCAAATATTAACCTAAATCGCTTCTATGGAAAACTAGAAGGGGGGGGTTTGAATAGTTTTACGTCTTTTTAATTTATAAAAAGTTTGCTTAAAAACACTTCGATTCTATTTTATGTGAAATCAACACTTGCACTATATGAACAATTATATCTAATTAACTAAGCAAATATATAGTAAACATAATTGTAATGAAAAGATAGAGTTAGAAAGATCAAATCACAACACAAGGATTTATCGTGGTTCGGCTACGAAGCTCCTCTTCGCTCTACTCCACTCCCCAAGTCACCTACTCGATAGATTTCTTCACTATGTCAACAAACTCCCTTTTGGCGGAGAAACCTTACACACCTTTGCTTACACCATTTAGCGACACAAAGCAAAATGTCGAGTTCTAATGGTAGCTAGAACCAATCTCACAACTTCACATAACTAGTCACAACTTCTACACAATACTACTACTTCACTACTTCACTACTATCTCTTCACAACACAACTTCTACTCACCTAGATCTACTTATCACAAGAACTACACAACTTTACAAATGATTTACTCAATCTACAAAACTAATCTACAATACTTCTTGAGTGTATATTGAATGAGTATTCTTCTCTTGCACTTTGGATGAGAAAGGATTGAATCACTTGAAACAAAGACTTATAATCTTATGATAAAAGGATTTAGAATGATGCTTAGAAAGGATTTGGACTAAAAAAACTCGTGCAAAAGGTGAGGAAAAAATGCAGGATTGAACCTGTATTTATAGGCAGAGTTTTCTGACAACAGGAGCGTGCCGGCGGCCGGCCCCCTTAAAATTAAGGGGGCCGCCCTTACAATTAAGGGGCCGCCCTCCTGTAACGGCCAGTAAACTTGTCTTTTTCTGGGGAAAGTTTATTAGGTGAAAAACTAACTGATTTTGGTTAAAAATTTGAATTCATATATTTGTTATGAATTAAACATTTTCTTTAATTACCAAAAATGTTTTTCAAAAATATATAATATGTTTATATGATTTTATAAACTTTGTAATGTTTAAATAAAAATCCCTTTGATCATAAAATGTATTAGACATATGTTTATTCATACGTTAAGAGATATTACTGGATGAAATGATATTTGTAACTAAATACTTGTTTACGTAGTAATCTTTTGTTTAATGTTTTTACATTTTGTGATCATCAAAACATAGAGATATCGAAAAATATAAATAACGTTTTTATGCATTATTTATATCAACAATCCCCCCCTTTTAAAGATTACAAAATCTAAACTCATTAAAACAAAAATCAATATATATACAAGTATTTAGTGAGTTTATATCATTTCTCCCTCTTTTTGTTAGCATCAAAAAGGTTATCCCGACGAGTGTTGATGTCATAATTCTCAAATTTTCAGGTCAATTCATTATTCCCGACATTTCCTATTCACTGAATTTCAATTCAACATTTCACGTAAACAGGGTTTACGGGTATCCATTTGACGAGACCGGGTAGGTTAAGTCACATTTTCAACCATCGTACATTTCCTAGACTAGGGTTAGTCTACATTGCATCACGACATCATTTGCATTCTATTCCACTCGTAGATATATATTTTCAAGTTACCCTTATTTATTTATTTGTATATAAATAATAAGACAAGTTATTAATTTTTAACCTAATGTACCAAACAAGTTCCACTAGTGCACTAATATATTTTTATATTAGTTATTTTTCCATTTAGGTTTTAAAAATATACTTTATTTATTTTTGATGGTTAACCAAATAATAAACATTTACTTAAACCTATATACCAAATAAAAGTATAATAATAAAACAATACCTATCAAAATACCCAATGTGTATAAAAATTATATTTTTATAATTTTTACGACTTTATTATATCCCGTATAGTCCCGATATATTTTACGTTTAGTTAACCCGGTACACGATAACGCTAAAAATATCAAACGATGCACTAAACGGTACCCCGTAAATCAAATTGTGGGACAAAAGTGACTAACCACCCACCTCTTCATGAGGTGGCCGGTTTTGGTGTCTTTAGGGACACTTGTGTCTCTCATAATTCACCAACTTATCTCCACTACATCTCTTATATTCACTAGTTACTATTACATGCAAAATCTTAGATCAAAAATTTTATAACTCTCTTGTCTCCCTCTCATTGTGCTCGTTCCAATTTCAAGACCAAGAAGGAACCAAAATTTTACAAGTATCAAGTTATTTACAAGTAGTAGATACATCCATTACAAGGTTTTGAGATATAAACCTATGGATTGTTAGGTTTTTACATTTTAAAAGAGTTAAGGCTTCCAAGTAAGTGAACCACTAATTTTTCTATAAATTCAACCATGAAATCCTTGTTAGGTTTATGTAGAAATTTTATTTTTGAATTTGCCTATGAAGTCTATACCACAAAAACCTAATTTTCATATATATATATACATATATATATATATATATATATATATATATATATATATATATATATATATATATATATATATATATATATATATATATATATATATTTATATATTTATATACACTAGACTTCGAAGCTCGCTCGATGGGCGGGCATGACTTATAATTATCATTGACATATTTTACTATAGAAAAAGAAGGTGGGTAAAAAAGGTTCAAACTATATGGATATCGTTGAAGAAAAATAAGTTTAGGAAAATAAATTATACACATATATTTATTCAATGCATTAAGTACGAAAATAAATAAATGTTCATTCAATATGAGAAAATAAAAGTTATATCAGCTTGTATTGCCAAAAAGTACGAAATACTAAATATAAAGTTGAGTGCTAATATAACCTCACTAAAAGAAAGGGCTAATAATCTCGATATATGAATGGTTGCAATTATATGAGATTTATGAATGTTCGAAAAAATATAATCTCGATATATGAGATATTTCAATGTAAAAACGATCCACTAACAAACACATTTCTTGATAATGAATGGTTGCAATTATATTTTGTTCTAAACGCCTATATATCTTTAAGACTTGTGATGTCATACCCATATAGTGCAGCAAATTCATAAACCAATCGATTTTATCTCCATATCGAGACCAAACAACCTCCCTGGTTTCAAACAATGCATATTCTTCACCACCTTGTACAACATAAATGGCAGCAAGATCCAAATACCCTAATACACTAAAATTTTGTATATAGAGGTTGGTTACCCGTTAGGAACTCTTGTGGGTGGCTTTTGGTTAGTTACTAAACTTCTTCACATTTAAACCTTTTGGAAAGTAAAATTTGAATGTAAAGCTATTAAGCATACATAACATGTACGTGCAAGATTCACATTTAAGTAGCGGAAATTTACCTTATGAGTAGTAATTTGCCATTGCGGTATTGCAGACTTGTTCCATTGTTTACTGAATCATCCACCTTGTTCTCTTGTGTTTTACATATTGAGTACTCTGATAGCATTTCAAGATACTGCTAATTCTTGTTATTTGGTAGCATGATCGCAATGCACAGCGTGTTTGTGTATATGTTTATAATTGATTTGCTATTACTTAATTTTTACCAAAAAAGGTTGCTCCCACCCAATGGGCGGCCATGACTTATGAATATCGTTGAAATAAATAAGTTAACAAAAAATAAGATATAAACGTATCAATTTTTATGTTGAATGTATTAACAATGAAAATAAATAAACGTTAACATTTATAGAACAATGCTCCAATAAGATCACACGGAAGTTGAATACGTAGATCGACCTATCACTGAATAAGCATACATATATAAATTAGCAAATGTAAAATTTAATATGTGATTGTCAATAATCAAGATGAGATGATCAATTCAAATGAGATAATCAATTTAAGTAACATAAAATCCCCAAAAGTTACATTGTAAAATGAGATAATAACGGCATTAAGATAACTTGCGAGTTTACGTCGGTGAATGCGGCGGGTGTTTTTCGCATTTGTTTTAGCTTAGTGTTTGTGTAATGTTCAGGGGCGGAGCCAAGTGGTGGCTATCTGTGGCACGTGCCACATACGAATTCAATGTCCGATTGTAGCGCTGGAGTGCAGAATGATCATTGGCAAAGGGCCCTCATTTTTCAGGAGCCCAAAACGTAAGATAAATTTGTGTCGAGTGAAGTCATAGATCACGAAAACAGAGTAAGAACTTAGGAAGAAGATGATAAACATGAAACATGTTCACTTTTTACCCCCAAAATTTATAGTTATCAGAATTTAGTCTCTTATATTTACATGTAGCTGAATTTAAAAAAAAATGCAATAATGATTCATCATATTAACAGTTTCTATCATATTTTGATAAGTTATTACAAATAGGCACCTATATTGTTTAAGAGTTACTAATGTGGTCCAAAAAAGTTAGTTTGATAAATCTCAACAAGTTATTTTTTTAAGATTTTTTATACCTGTAATACATTTTGATATATCTTTGGACGATGCCAAAGGTTTACCTTTTAATTTTAACACAAGGCTCCCGAAACTCACGGAACGGCATTTGTTTGAGCTTCATTTTCTTTTAATGTTAGTACTTTTTTTTAGTCTTGAAATCTTTCCATATTTTACAACTTCACTATTATTTAGTAAATTGAGTTATGGTTTCATAACTTGCCTCCATTTACCTTTGTTTTTTTAATAACTTGCCGTGTAGTTAAGAATCCTCTCTATTTTACCCCCAAACTTTAGTTTCTTTTAAAGTTTCATTAAAATTTGAAAAAACTTATGTTATTTTACTCATGATGCTCAATATTTGTAAACCTTTCTAGACTATGACACACACAAAAATAAATCAAGCCATAAATTATGCTACATGCGATCCAAATCTCTAGATCCGCCACTGGTAATGTTTTGGGTATATGTTTTACAAATAGGCAATAACGCTAAATTGTATGTTATTCGTGTCGCTAACTTTGTGAGTAGCCCTCCATGATGCAGCGACCTTCAAATTAGAATAGGTTGATGATCATTAGGAATTTATTTAATTAACTGACACTATATGTGCATAGAATATGACTTTTGGTTATGAGATTACCTGATAAAAGAGTGAGACATGTAATTTGATGGTTAAAACCTAAAACGACAATGGTAATCCAATTCTGAGTTGCAACCTTTTTAGTAAAAGTGGTCAAACATAAGTAATGAAATTACCTTAAGTGGTGGGAGCGGTTCTTGTTCCCAAGCATATCTGAATAAGAGAATAAATAAATAGTCCCATAGAACTTAAATAATGCTTAACAATATAGATATAATTATATATTCATGATACACATGTTCAATGACGATTGAAAATGCACGATTGTTTACCTGCGGGTAATGATTGTGCACAACTATTATGGACCCTCGAAACTGTAGGTACATTTTACAACTGTCCGGGTCCTGGCGAGATATCATATACATTTTGCAACGGGAAGTCATACCTAAAAAAATGAATAAAAAGGTAAACCTGTTGGCCATACAAATAAAAACTTGAATTATATTCGCAATAATCTTTGAACAAATTACACTGGATAATGTGCCCTCACTAATGAGTAATTACTTCTAATTCTCAGACATCCATATACCAGCAATAATTATTGAACAATAACTTTAGTATTTGAGATATCATGCATGCTTTAAAGCACGTCAAGAGAACGCGTACGAATAATGCATTTCAAAGATAGGCAAAGTGTTGTTATCTCATACATTAAAATTTTAAAATTTCTAAAACTAAATAACAACATTTGTTGGATTAGTTGGAGCTGCTGTAGCTGTGATTGCATTGGCAGCATACCGAGTCTATGCTTTAAGAAAGAGCCACTCTGGTAGTTAGGTTTGGCATTAGCATCCCTTCAACTGATGCACCTTAGGAATAAAAATAATGTATGGTTCTCAATATTTTCCGCCAAATTAAAAACTACCGTTGAAAAAGAATAGTTTCACATCTGCATCAAGTATAAGTATCCGTGAAAGCTTTTTTACTGAATTTTTTTGCTACTTATGTTGTCTCTGGTGTCATTATACACCTGCAATATGATGATATCCTAAGGTCCCTATATATCACAAAAAAAGACCCATAGTGCTTTTTTGTCGTGCCTCAACATATGCATTTAGTTAAACAATGTATTTATAAATGAATTTTAATACGCTGTTTAACATAGTATAGAATAGCTATAGAAGAATATATATACATGAATATGATATTAAATCCATAAGTACCTCCGTGGAAGACCATTCCCAGCCAACTAATTCCACAACCTGGACCACTTGACATAAGATTTGAAGATACCATAGCGCTCAAACTTTTATGCCTTAATTTCGTATTTTAATTATATATTCGATGGACTAATTATTAATAAATGAAAAATTATACAGCTAATGAGCACTTTCGGGTCAATACAACTTATTTTGATCCATTAGCAAACACGCCCCAACACCAAGTTTACCACTTATAAAGTTCAGCAATGTACCTGTATCGTGATGATCGCCATAAGTATCAACCATCTTCTCCCTGTCCTAATCCCTGGTTAAACTTTTTGTTTCCCGGGATTCCTTGCCTTAACCATCAAAGAGCCAACAATAATTTCCTTTGTGTTGCTTTGAGGCTACTGCTGCATTGCAATGTTTACATCATATTCTGCCTTCACGTAGTCACAATATCGATGTATGCTATCATAGTAAAATCGCAAAGAAAATACCATGACACCATGGCTTTAGTCCCCTTCTTTTCAAGAACGCTACGGTTACTCAAAAGAATCGACTTTGTTTTCTCATAATCTAAAACATATTTCTACGGAAAGAAACATATCCCATCAAATTCAAGATAATTTGGACTCGCACAACAACCCTTATTGTCATTTCCAAAAGAACTGTCACAGGATTCATTGCAACACTCCACATGAGCGTCCTCTTGATTGTTTGTGGGTTTCTAAGAAAGTGTGAGTAATGGGTAAAAATGGGTAAAGTGAATAATGGGTCAAAATGGCTAGTTTTTATTTTTTGTCCAATACTTGCATATTTTGGTGCTCATGTATTTACTTTTGACCCTTTTGATCAATTCCATCCACTTTTCCTCTTTTCATCTGTTGAGTATCACTCCAACATGGGTAGATTAAACTATGTATGGTATAAGCTAATTTTGTTTTGAGGGCAGAACCTATTTAAATTCACGTGCCTTAAATATCCCCATGTGACCTAATAAATACATATGTATGAATAAATATATGGTCCCGATATTAACCCCTCAAATTGTAATAGGTATAATATCTATAGTAGTTAAGGATTTAAACATTTCCGACTCATATTAAAGAATACTAATGCTTTCTTACCGGTTCAATGTTATGAAACAATGTCGTGTTATATTCCTGGGTAACTGGTGTTTGGTAACCTAGTAAAACAATAGTACAATTTAATAAAGAATAGTACATTGTTTAATCACATATCTGAGTTTTTCAAGAATAAGTCTAGATACATTAGATTGGAATAGTCCAATAACTTATAGAGACATATCCGCTAGAAATTAGTATGGCCCTTTTGCTACACAATAATTTTTTTGGAAGTCTAAACAACTTCAACCTTCCCATTACCAGACCTAAAAAACATCTATCAATCTATTATAGAAACATATAGCAATATCATAAAAGAACCAATAAAAAATATAAAGATTTTAACACACCTGCATTTCCATCACGTGTTTGTACATTTTCATCATAAATGAGACTTAAGTGTATTGGCTGACGTTCACTCGAATCTGCAATAATCAACAAACACTGAACACCAATGTAATATGAATATCGTTTAACCAGTGAAAACGGTCTCATCTTTGCTAGTGATTCAGTCAACGTGACTGTAGTGGCAACATTGTATGGTTAATTAAGCATATAGAAAATGCAATTCTTTTTGGCAAAGTAACAACATGTAAATGATCATCAGTACACTTTACGTTATGAAGCGTATACAACATTTTGCATATGCAACACACTTGCAAAACAAATATCTACATATGTGCGATTAGGTTATTACCTTTTCATAATATGTATAAAGTGCAACTATTTCAATAATCTCATGGTCTCGGTCTCTAGTGATCTTATTGTTATTCCTCACGGCTGCATTTTCAGCCTTTAACCTTCTCCCCATTTCTCTCTCTTTACGCCTCTTTTCACGGATCTTCCCTCTCTTGAACCGTTCCATCATGGCCTTAGTAGGCCTGCTACACAATATTCCTCCGAAACTTGCATTTTTAGTCAAGGCTCGTAATTTCAGCACCAATTTCTTTTGAACTTTAGACCTCATATAAATAGCTTCATGAGGTTTTTGTTCTTGTATATATAAAGATTCAGAAATCTCTTCAATATTACTGTGAATTCGATCTTCTTAAAGGCATCTACCATCGACTGCAACCTGTTTATCAAGTGGTACAGTACACCCTTTTGGATTATTCATATTAGATACGCATGAGGTAATCTTCCAATATTGTTGATCTTCTACAGTGACGGCTCACTGGCCAAGCTCAGCCAGGTTTACCAAAAGTGATCTTGTGCGGCCTGGTCACAGTTTCGTACATGTTTTAATTTAACATAAATGATCCTAATTGAGTTTATAGTTTCATACACAGAAACAAAAAAAATCAGTAATCTTTTTTTTAATTGATTATAGAAAAATTCTTTTAAATAATGTAAAGTTAAAGAGGTATGGATATGTACCTGTTCTTTAAAGGTTTGCTCGCCATTTGTCTTGAGCCAGGGCTGAATATGCACTCCTTTAAGATTAATGCGTAGCAATTTCTTGCAACCGTTAATTTATCCTTCTCCTACGGGTCAAAAACCAAACAACCCTCTTTTCTCTTTCACAGCAAGCCTGTAACTGAATAATAAACTTGGGTGGCGGAATCAAGTTAAGTATCAGAACTTTAAACAATAAAAGGCATATCTGAACGTTTAAGGGGTGTTTTATATTTCATGTCTTCAGCTTATAATAAACAATCTAAATGTAACTGGAATTACATAATGAGAGATCAATATTAATGAGATAATTTTAAGATCCGAAGAAGTGTATGAATTGTGATAACATTTGTAAAATTCTAAGGCAAGTAAGACGTTTAAAAGTTGTCACCAATGCGTTAACGGGGATTAGGGTATATTGGAACTTTGGGAGATACCTATGGTTGATGTACTTTCTGTAGATTGTGTATTGCAATTATGTCATTTTTTGATCTTTCTGTTAATGCCAATTTGCCCCATAAGAAAACTTAAGAACGGTGTTGCTCGTAAGTATTAGTTATTTTCTTCACTTTAAACTCTAAACCAATTCAAAATTTCTGAGGTATTCTTCAAACTGTTAGTGTATCTAGGTTCAAATGTTCAAAATGAAATCAAAATTAATGTTACCTCTTTAGGATTTCCAACGTTATTCCTCCCTTTCATGTCGCCCCTGTATTTTCTTGCTTGCTTGGCCGGGACCACGTCAATGAGTGCGTACAATTATGTACACCAATATCTGATTGAGAACATAATGTGTACTCCTATAAAAAATCGACCCACTTCATATTCAGAAATTTTTTTAAGGTTACTCAACGCAACAACATAAATGAAATTTTCTGTTACCTGCTCAGTGAAGGCCAGCAGAAGTGGATAATAGATCTCCCGACCATAGGATCAGCGCCATTCTAACATGGCCTGATTAGCATCTCTCTTTTCAGCATGTTCTTTATGAAGGTGAGATCAGAAAGTGGTACTTGGACCTCTCGTTGTTGTGAATTGGCTCCAACTCCAACACCCCATCTTCTTCCTCCTTGACTCTTGAAAGAGGTGAAAAGAACTGAAAGAAAGAAAAATCGTACGATGCAGAACAAATAAGACTCACAAATAGTAGTATCACTACAAAAAGCATAATTAAAATGGTGAAACTATTCAACCGCCATAGTAAAGAATCGAACAGGTTTGGTGATTGAGAAATTCACACATTGAGACAATGAGACTACTCATTGGCTCATTGGCTCATTGGAATGGGTACTTACCTGCATTAAATAAAACAATAAATCAAGAAGAAAAACAACAATAAACAACAATAATGTTATTAACAGCTATGGGGACCAAATATATATTGGCAAAATTAATCTTCTCACCTTCTTGTATCTGACATGGAATGCTACTATTCATAAAACTACTCGCAGTTGTACCTTTTCCTTAAAGCTGGTATAGAAATAAAACACTGCAAACACCTGAAGAAGGGCGAACATGAACATGTGAAACGGCTGAACACTTTGGTCTATAAGCATCGCTACATAGCCGAAGAAAGTTACAAATCCTTGAATTTATTGGCTCGGAAGCTGAGTTGGGTAGCAGGTCTGGTATTTTGTTTCGGGTGCATTTTCTTAAATGAAAATTCCAAGAGTTACGGAAACCTTTGAATATATCAGGCCGTAACAAAGGACATATTTGTAAAGACCATTTGTTAGAATCTACAATTAATCGATGTTTCAGAGGATACAAAGTTGAGAGCTATAAGAAAGTGGGATTTGGTATCTTGAGCTGTTGTACATACCTTTAGCATTCGCCAATATTGTAGACAAATTTTACAGGAATTGGAACTGCTGATATACATTCGGTTTCTTGCCTTCACAAAATCCAGTTAATTAGTGACTAAAAGTTAGCATATCAAAACCATAATATCACAATTAAATCACACGTCTAATCAGTTTACATGAAGGATCAACAATAAAACTAAGGGCGTATTCACAAACCTGTTGGTGATAATTCACAACATACCCCAATTGTTAATTCATGAGTCGAATATCTTTGATGATATTAGGGTTCCTTTGGATGTTTTTTGTGCGATGCAAATGATACTAAAATAAATATATTCTCNATAGGATCGGCGCCACTTACTGCCCTCCCCAACCAGTTGGATTCTAAGATAGTATTTCCCTTGGACCTGTGTAATGAAAGTTCCACAACATTTACATCCTAATTTAGAAATGCTTTAAATATGTAATTTTAGTTTTTTTAAAGTAAATGCTTACAGCTAATTCTCTACTCACAGTGAATTCGACTTCAGCATGTTCTTAATTCTTGTACATTCTAACATGGCCTGATTAGCATCTCTCTTTTCAGCATGTTCTTTATGAAGGTGAGATCAGAAAGTGGTACTTGGACCTCTCGTTGTTGTGAATTGGCTCCAACTCCAACACCCCATCTTCTTCCTCCTTGACTCTTGAAAGAGGTGAAAAGAACTGAAAGAAAGAAAAATCGTACGATGCAGAACAAATAAGACTCACAAATAGTAGTATCACTACAAAAAGCATAATTAAAATGGTGAAACTATTCAACCGCCATAGTAAAGAATCGAACAGGTTTGGTGATTGAGAAATTCACACATTGAGACAATGAGACTACTCATTGGCTCATTGGCTCATTGGAATGGGTACTTACCTGCATTAAATAAAACAATAAATCAAGAAGAAAAACAACAATAAACAACAATAATGTTATTAACAGCTATGGGGACCAAATATATATTGGCAAAATTAATCTTCTCACCTTCTTGTATCTGACATGGAATGCTACTATTCATAAAACTACTCGCAGTTGTACCTTTTCCTTAAAGCTGGTATAGAAATAAAACACTGCAAACACCTGAAGAAGGGCGAACATGAACATGTGAAACGGCTGAACACTTTGGTCTATAAGCATCGCTACATAGCCGAAGAAAGTTACAAATCCTTGAATTTATTGGCTCGGAAGCTGAGTTGGGTAGCAGGTCTGGTATTTTGTTTCGGGTGCATTTTCTTAAATGAAAATTCCAAGAGTTACGGAAACCTTTGAATATATCAGGCCGTAACAAAGGACATATTTGTAAAGACCATTTGTTAGAATCTACAATTAATCGATGTTTCAGAGGATACAAAGTTGAGAGCTATAAGAAAGTGGGATTTGGTATCTTGAGCTGTTGTACATACCTTTAGCATTCGCCAATATTGTAGACAAATTTTACAGGAATTGGAACTGCTGATATACATTCGGTTTCTTGCCTTCACAAAATCCAGTTAATTAGTGACTAAAAGTTAGCATATCAAAACCATAATATCACAATTAAATCACACGTCTAATCAGTTTACATGAAGGATCAACAATAAAACTAAGGGCGTATTCACAAACCTGTTGGTGATAATTCACAACATACCCCAATTGTTAATTCATGAGTCGAATATCTTTGATGATATTAGGGTTCCTTTGGATGTTTTTTGTGCGATGCAAATGATACTAAAATAAATATATTCTCGACCACGATAACAAAGGAACCTTGAGATATTATGACAAGCTAAAGTTTATATAATAACAATAGTAGAAAAAAAATGTATATAATGTGCACCGATTGATTAATTAAGCATGATATGGCCTTTCTTGTTTTGATTTGAATAGAATAGTAATGAAATTCCTGTTTCATTACAACACATCAGTCAATCACGAAACTCTACCTGCAAAAACATCATATAAAATATAAACGAAAATCTACCATGGTGATTGATATGCAACGATGATGATCGAAGGAGACATTTTACATGCAAAAACATGCAAAGAACCAACGTATGCATATAGAGTAACAATTAATTAGGGTTTCAGGAATTTAGGAGGGATAGAATGGTGCACGAATGAAAAAGAGGAGATTAGGGTTTTTTGCTGAGAAAAGGGCGATTAAGATTTAATTGCTTCCGGTGTTATTGCAAAATTGTAGGGGTGCAGTTAACGAAAGGATTAACAGGATTGGTGTAAGTATATCAATTTGAGAATGCAATGGTATATCACAAATATTGGCATGCTCCATTAGTTGAAACGCTAGTGTGTGAACGCTAAGATCCGGGTTCGAATCTTATAATGGACTAAATTTTTAAACATTTTGAGTAATCTGAATTTTAGTTGATTGAATGGATGCTTTGGTGGCCAAAATGATGACATGGCTGTAAATAAGTTATAAATAAATAAATTTAAAAAATAGCTTACATGATGACATGCCTCATAATGAATTACATGGCAATGACTGGGCAATGAGGTGGCATTTACGTGTAACGCCTCCTGTTATATATAATATAGAGATATATATATGTGCATGAAACGCATAGATAAGCATAACCCAACAATTAGAACACTACATAATCATCTCCACTAAAAATAGTCATGGTTACAAGCATAATGCATTCAAGATACATATAGGATACTACTACAAGATCCTTCAACTAATGCCTCAAGGGTATACAAACATACATGATTAAATAAACACACAAGCAACCAAACCTCCAATATTAATGTTGTCCTAGAGCTTGCCAACAAAATGGTTTTAACATTTTTATTTTCTAAACATGAAACATGTTTAATTTGGTGGAAGTGATGGGGAAGGTGGAGATGATGGTGGTGGTGGAGGTGTGTTTGTTGTTGTTGGTGGTGGAGGTGTGGTTGAGGTAGTTGGAATGAGTAGTTTGATCAAACTTTCAATATATGAAAACATATATTATAACTCATCTCTTAGGCCAAAGATGATGGTGTGGTTATGGATGCAACAAAGGTATGTATCACCATGGGCTTCAAGTAAGCTCCATGAGATGGGATTGAAGTTTGGTGGCTTAATTGGTGATGATGAAAAGTGTGCATCAAGAGGTGTTATGGGTGACAATGAAAGTGTGATGTCTAGGGATGTATTTTCAATGGTGGGTGGTGGTGGTGGAACTCTTGGTGGAGGTGACAAATGGGTGTTAATGTAGTCATTGATAGATGAGGATGAAGGTATGGAAGAGGTAGAGGTTCCATTAGTTGATGGTATTTTGGAGGGTGCATTAGGAGCACTAGGGGATGAGCATTGAGGTGGTGGTGATGGAGTAGTGTTGTCTTCATTAGTAAGGTCAATGAAGAGTTGTTTTGGTGGTATGATGACAAGTTTTTGTTTCTTGGCTTTGTTGGAGATTGTGGTTCTTGGTGATGACATGGTGAATTGGTTAAGTTTGATGAAGGTGAAGGATGATGGAGTGTGAATTAAACATGTATGGGGATTATATNAGGGGATGAGCATTGAGGTGGTGGTGATGGAGTAGTGTTGTCTTCATTAGTAAGGTCAATGAAGAGTTGTTTTGGTGGTATGATGACAAGTTTTTGTTTCTTGGCTTTGTTGGAGATTGTGGTTCTTGGTGATGACATGGTGAATTGGTTAAGTTTGATGAAGGTGAAGGATGATGGAGTGTGAATTAAACATGTATGGGGATTATATAGGATGAAAACATGTTTAGATATGGAATTAATTTGAAAATACATGGTTAGATTCCAAATTCAGTTTGGTTTTTAAGGGAAATGGTAGCTGGGACTAGCAAAAGGAGTCACAAGATGCAAAAGAAAACAATGCATTTTACTGTTTTGGTGGCCGGCCCCCTTAAATACTGGCCGACCCATTTAAATTTAAGGGGGCCGCCCCTTTAGATTTAAGGGGGCCGCCTATCTGACGACCATTTTTCCAAAAATTTTCTGGAAAATGTTGTTTTTTGTTTTGTGTTTGCAGCAAGCTCTATTTGAACATTTCATATTGGTTTTGGTCTATTAGAAAGCATATATGTATGTATATATAATTATAAACTAAACATGCAAACATATATATAGTTCAAATAAGAATTCATGAAAGTAGTAGCATGTATTAGGAATAAATAAGCAAAGTTACCATCCTAAACAACCATAATCCAAAGCAAGTCATAAGAATTTCCGAATACAAGTCGGAAACATAGCACACAAACATCAAATATTCATATCCAAATAATACATAATAATAATTGTTTAAACAAGCATGATCATCCAAATATCTTCATCGTCATCACTACTTCTTCTTCCCAAACACCTTTCCGAGCTTCTTGGCAATAGGCTTGAAACCTCCTCTCATCTCCTAATGCATCCTTTGAGTTTGGTTGAGCAATTGAGTTTGACGATGAAGTAAAGTTTCATTGTTTAGAGAGTTAGGAGATGGTGTTTTGCGCTAGGAGTAGTCAAGGTCCTTTAAATCCTCAACAAATCTCGTAGGAGAAGGGGTACTAGCACGTTGAGTGTTTTCCTCCTCCTCGTCGTCCTCTTGACGAGATGATGAACCATGGAAGCTATAACGACGACATTTACCCTTATCACTATGAGTTCTACGGGTTTCTTTAAGAACGAGAGGACGCAAGGTAGGAAAGATGGATTGATAGATACTATCATCAAGATCGGGATAGTGTTCGATGACATGACGGTATAGACGTGTAAGAAACATACCATACGGGAGATTAGCTTTAGGAGTACATCTTGCACATTCTATACGCTTGATGAAGAAATAGGCCAAATTGTATGGTTGCTCGGCAACCACACAATACAACATGTGCGCGAGGCATGCCGGGAGATGGTCTCGGTGGCCTCCGGTACCGAACGCATTCTCTCGAATGAGTTCTTCCCAACGTCGCATGTCGGGCCTTAATGTCATGAGGAGAATTTGGTTTTCTAGAAGAGAAACATTTTTGGACTTGATTTTGCGGGTGATGGTTTCACGTTCCAATCCGAGCATTTGNTATATTTTTGAAATGTTTACAAAAGCGTTAACTTCTCGAAAGAAGGATCTTCAAAACACATTACTCAAACGATCGAACGACTAAATCTTATCAACCGCTCCCCGGAAGCGGCGCCATTTTTGATTGATGCGTTTTTCAAGCGGTGAAGCTTATTACTCGAGTCGTAGTCCCAACGAGGGTTGAACTGATCTCGTCACTCAAGATCGTGAGATATGTGAGATGAATAGGTTTGAAAGATGATTTGGTTTGATTAAACTACAAACGACAATAAAAATGCAGTTAAAGTAAAGGAAAGCAATAAAGTGACTCAAAGAAAATAAACAAGTAAAGTTGCATGAAATAAAGTGACTTAAAGAAAGCAGTAATTAAAGTGCGATAAGTAATTAAAACGGTAAATAAATTTAAAGACAATATGTTTGCAAAGCGACGCGAATAAGTTCATTAAGTGTGAGCTAATGGTTTGTGACGAGTTATTTTCCTTTCTCGAGATTAGTTGTCAATTAATCTTTTAAAAGGATAATAACTCTAGACAAGTGATTTAATCGTTCTAGACTTTTGTTCCTCGAATAATCAAATCATAAGTCTAAATAATCTTAACGATTATTAATCACAAACCTTTAATACTTGCACTTAACTCACAAACTCGAGTCACCAAGCAAACACGATTAAACTACTCACGACTCATTTTAAAGCGATAAAGAAATATAAAAAGACTTGAAAATTATAAACGTAAATAAAGTTTAAGACTAAAAATGAAAAGACATAAGACTTAAATAAGAAAACGTGACTAAAAAGATTTTAGAAAATTTCGACAGCATTTCGTTTAGATTTCATAAAAATAAAGCCCCACTCGATGAAACGATGAGGAAAAGAAAAGCCTAACTCGGCTTGTAAAAGAAAAGAAACTAGAAAAGAAAGGAACCAGACCATACTCGCAACAATAAAGGAAATCCATACTCGCTGTAAATGACAAACCATACTCGCTATTTATAGTCCCACACTCGCTAAGTTAAAACCATAATCGCTAGAAAAGTCTCATACTCGCAAGAACAAATGTCATACTCGCTAGAAAATTCTCATACTCGCTAAAAAGGACTTCATACTCGCTAAACAACAATTCATACTCGCTAGAAATCAAGAAAAATCCCATACTCGCTAAACCCTAAACTCCATACTCGCTAGAAATAATATCATACTCGCTAGAACTAAAACCATACTCGCTAGAACTCTAGAAAAATTCCATACTCTCTAAACCCTAAAATCCAAACTCGCTAGAAAATAAGAAAAATGTACTGGACGATTTTTTTGTGAATCAAAAGATTAAAACTTAACAAAAACTAATAAAAGCTTAATGAAAAACAAGTT
The DNA here is from genome assembly GCA_014162995.1 of Artemisia annua. Lineage (NCBI taxonomy): Eukaryota > Viridiplantae > Streptophyta > Magnoliopsida > Asterales > Asteraceae > Artemisia > Artemisia annua. The sequence continues at coordinate 38,365 of LBNU01013898.1, read as the reverse complement.
CAAAAGAAGCTACATAAGCTTATAAAAGCTAAATAAGCCAACGACTCAAAACCAAGCTCTAACCTATTTTATTCCTTATTCGAATAGAACATAAACATGCAAAGGTGACAAAGGTTTTATAAAAGCTTGTGTAAAAGATAAGATTAAACTTAAATCATGTAAAGATTAATAAGAAAGATTGACAATAAAAGACAATAAGCAAGAAAGAAAAGTTTTTAAGACACGAAAAATTAAAGATGCATTAATATAAAACTTACACACACTAAACAAGACTAAAACCTACTCCTATGAGGACCAACCTTCTAAATCTAACCCCCTTTCACAATGAGGTTTAATCATCTACTTATAGGTCAAGGCTTTCACATGTTTTAACATTGTTGCACATTTAGCCCCTGAACCTTTACAACTCATGAAAATAACACAAGAACTTCATTACAAACGTTACTAATACACTAAATACTAAACGTAGAAGTCTTGTAACTTGGAGGATTAGAGTTGACGTGTATTTCAAAGGTCTTCAATGATGTAAAAGTGAACACTTGCTCGAACTTGGAAAGCTTTTTCTTATGAATCTCTTTCAACTTCGATTAAGCGATTCTTTCGTCTTCTTGAGCTTTTATGAAATAACTTTGTCGTCTTGGGCTTTTCTTAAGTAGATATCATCGTTGACTCGGCTTCTTGACACTTTTCCACATCTCGTGCTCGTTTTAGGGCTTTTTGGTTGATTTTGATATCATTTACGCAATATCCTTTCCTGCAAGATCGCAAACACAAAAACACTATATCTTTGGTGTTTAACGTTAGTTTTTGGTCTTAAAGAGCCTAAAAATGGTGAATAAAAGGTATGTGAATAAGCACATACCAGGGATTGTATAGGATGAAAACATGTTTAGATATGGAATTAATTTGAAAATACATGGTTAGATTCCAAATTCAGTTTGGTTTTTAAGGGAAATGGTAGCTGGGACTAGCAAAAGGAGTCACAAGATGCAAAAGAAAACAATGCATTTTACTGTTTCGGTGGCCGGCCCTCTTAAATACTGGCCGAACCATTTAAATTTAAGGGGGCCGCCCCTTTAGATTTAAAGGGGCCGCCTATCTGACGACCATTTTTCCAAAAATTTTCTGGAAAATGTTGTTTTTTGTTTTTGTGTTTGCGGCAAGCTCTATTTGAACATTTCATATTGGTTTTGGTCTATTAGAAAGCATATATGTATGTATATATAATTTTAAACTAAACATGCAAACATATATATAGTTCAAATAAGAATTCATGCAAGTAGTAGCATGTATTAGGAATAAATAAGCAAAGTTACCATCCTAAACAACCATAATCCAAAGCAAGTCATAAGTATTTCCGAATACAAGTCGGAAACATAGCACACAAACATCAAATATTCATATCCAAATAATACATAATAATAATTGTTTAAACAAGCATGATCATCCAAATATCTTCATCGTCATCACTACTTCTTCTTCCCAAACACCTTTCCGAGCTTCTTGGCAATAGGCTTGAAACCTCCTCTCATCTCCTGATGCATCCTTTGAGTTTGGTTGAGCAATTGAGTTTGACGATGATGTAAAGTTTCATCATTTAGAGAGTTAGGAGATGGTTTTTTGTGCTAGGAGTAGTCAAGGTCCTTTAAATCCTCAACAAATCACGTAGGAGAAGGGGTACTAGCACGTTGAGTGTTTTCCTCCTCCTCGTCGTCCTCTTGACGAGATGATGAACCATGGAAGCTATAACGATGACATTTACCCTTATCACTATGAGTTCTACGGGTTTGTTTAAGAACGAGAGGACGCAAGGTAGGATAGATGGATTGATAGATACTATCATCAAGATCGGGATAGTGTTCGATGAAATGACGGTATAGACGTGTAAGAAAAATACCATACGGGAGATTAGCTTTAGGAGTACATCTTGCACATTATATACGCTTGATGAAGAAATAGGCCAAATTGTAAGGTTGCTCGGCAACCACACAATACAACATGTGCGCGAGGCATGCCGGGAGATGGTCTCGGTGGCCTCCGGTACCGAACGCATTCTCTCGAATGAGTTCTTCCCAACGTCGCATGTCGGGCCTTAATGTCGTGAGGAGAATTTGGTTTTCTAGAAGAGAAACATTTTTGGACTTGATTTTGCGGGTGATGGTTTCACGTTCCAATCCGAGCATTTGGCGAATTTCACCAAGAGAAGGAATTTCGGTGAAATGTTGACCAAAAGTCGGTCGGTAACGTTGAAGGGCACTAAGATCCCATTCATTTGTGAAAACGGCTTGACCGGTAAAAGGAATTTCGAGGATTTGACTGAATTGTGCAAGAGTAAGAGTGATGAATTCATGTTGAATCATGAAGGAGATGAGAATGCCACCAAGTTCATCGGTTTGAACCGTGACTTGGCTATAGAAGTCATGAATGAAGCGGGGAATGATGGGTTCATTGATTTGGAAAAGACACTCGAAGCGGATATTACGGAACAAACGTTCAATGAAATCGGATTGATAATAGGCTTGATCTATGATGAGTGTGTAAATACTCAACATTTTTACTTAATCTGAACTGCCAAAACATCCAAAAACACCCAATAATGCATCAAAATAGTGAAAATATTACAAAAAAGTGTGTTTTATATGTTGTAGATGCAAAATGTTTGAAAACAAATGAAAAACGAACAAAGTTTGCACAATTGGCAGCTTCAGTCCCTCAACTTTCACAAATTGTCAAATCTAGTCCCTGGTTATTTCAAAACATGCAAAATATCATAAAAGGTCCTTGAGGATTCGTAAGTTGTCAAAACAAATCCTTTGAATATCAAAAATCACAAATTTACAACTTTTGTCCCCCAAGTTTGAAAAATGTCAAAAATAGTCCTTGGTGATTTAAAAAGTGAAAATAATCAAAAATAAACCTTGTACTATTCATAAATGACAAAATTGGTCCTTGTGGTGAAATTTTGGAAAATTACAAGTTTGGTCCCTGAAGTTTCACAAGTTGGCAGAAATGGTCCCTGGATATTCAAAATGGGAAAATAGCATCTATGGTCCTTATATTATTCAACTATGGCAAGATTGGTCCCTTGGAATACTTTGGAAACTTGCCAAATTCAGACCCTCAAAAATCCAGAATTTACATAATTGGTCCTTGTGAAAACTATAAACCAAACGGATCCTTTATACATCATAAACCCAAAGCCCAAAATCCAAAACAAACACAACACAACACCAGCCCATTCCCACCCTTCCTTATAACTCCTTGGGCCCATTTCTTTTCTTGGCCCAACACCTTCACCAGCCCAAACACCCTCCAAGTTATAACTCTCCCCTTCCCCCCCATTCACACCTCCACCTTCACCACCTCCCAACTTGTCTGCAACTCCATCACCTCAACCCACTTGTTCCACCACCCAACCCACTCACACCACCACCCTCCCCTAACCACCCTGCCACAATAAATGCACCTCCCCCCACAGGCCCCAATTGCAGTTATAAACTTTTGGCGC
>LBNU01013898.1:0-27485 GCA_014162995.1 Artemisia annua | reverse complement strand
TTTTTTTTTTTTTTTTTTTTTTTCATTTACTCCTGTAGTAAATTATACAATAAAAGCATATATATACTTCACAAAATATATGTATTTTCTTTCTATCTATTCGTCTATTTTCATTTCAAATTTTTTTCATTTAAATTTTATTCTATGCTATAATTTTGATTCAATTTTATCACACTCTTGTCATGAAGTGCATACACATGGGATCAGAAGGCAATTGCGATCTCTTAAACATGATTGTCCATGGTCCTACTCTTTTCCATGTTGCATCATATTTGTGATTTTTGGAGGACAATCATGATCGTTTGTTTACTCAACCTTCTATCACCTTTTTCTTTTGACATTCTTTGAATCTAAGTCTTCACTAGTCGACCAACTCAATTATATTTCATTTTCTTTATATTTTTTTAGGTTAAATATGATAGAGAATAAACATAACAGATTGTCAAATTATGTGTTTGATCAAATTAATCAAAGTTTATACTAGTAATAATTTAGATATGAGGAAAAATACCTTTAAAAATTAGATTATTTCTCGTTTGGTGTTATATTGGTGTAAACTATCATTGATCATAATCAAAGTTACATATCCTTTCGTATAAAACAACGCATATGGTTAACCTATGTGCCTAACATGTACACTTGTATAACATAATTGTACATGTGATGGGGATAAGGAACGTGATCAGGAGTCACAAGATCACACGAAGAAAACAAAGATAGACAACGGCCAAATGCGCCGCATTTGAGCACAAACACACCCAACTTTGTGATCCTTGGATGTGCCGCATCTGTAAGGTTCGCATCATATCCATATTTTGTTATTTAGAATAGTTTATTATTATTATTATTATTATTATTATTATTATTATTATTATTATTATTATTATTATTATTAGTTATTTTATTCTTTAAGATAACTTTCTTTTAAAAATATAGGGCTTATCTTTGGATCTTTGATTTTTGAATAAAAGTGTCTCTTTATTAGGGTTTTAATTCCCTTTTGATGATTCATCCTCGTACACTTGTATTTAGGTTACTCTTGGATTAGAGTTTACAAAATTCGCTTTCACATCCTGCGTTAGTTGACATCAAAAGCTTGTTAGTATCCTAAATGGTAAATGATGTAGATGTTATCAAAACCCATATTGTTGGTGGGATGTAGACTAGAAGAATTACGTTTCATGATTGTAGGTGGGGCATTAATCCACAATAAACGCGAGGGTAGCAAACACAAAGGTCAAAAAAATTTTCCGACTATAGGAGGATCTATTGACAACTGTAGATGCAACAAATCCCTGTTCAAAAATGGGTGATGAATGGAAGGAAATGATGAAGATGGATATTCAACTACAAACAATCAAATTGTTTCATTCAAAAGTTTTGATTAATAATAAGGTTAGTTCTTTAATTTTTGACAACTATGGTGCTAGGAATTTGGTGTCGGGAAAGTTGGTTAATTATTTAAATTTTTCAATAGAGATTTGTTTGATTAAAAGAACGCAAATTTTTGGGATTCCAATATCTATTGGTAGGTCGTATAAATATGAAGTGTTTTGTGAATCGGATGACATGGAGGATATTTGGTTGGAAAATTATGGCGATGTAAAGTTCCAGGTATATATGATTTGCAGCATAATCTCTACCTTTTCTCATATGTAGGGAAGAGAATTGCAATCATTCCATCGGAAAAAAAAACCCCAAATTTTCGTTTGTTGAGGGTAGAGTGGAACAAGAGGAACCAAAAGGAGATTGCAAAGATAACCATTTGCTAATATAGAGGAAACTCTTAATGGTGATGATGAACCACAACATTGATTGAACTTTTCAACCATAGTGCCGGAGAACACAAAGGATATTAGTATTTTGAAAATTCTTGATGCTAAAGATACAAAGTTTGAAGATAATGAAGGTACAAAGGTTTATAATGAAAATTGTTTGTAAAATTTGAATGTTGAGCTCGAGAAGCCGATTGAAAATTTACTAGTGGGTTAGGAGAAGAAAGAAGTTGTGATTGAAGAGATGGTAAATCTAAAAAAAGTTCCAACAACTGGGTAAAAGGTTGATACACCCAGTAAATTTATTACACCAAAAAATAATTATGTGCGTAGGATGTGAGTGAATCTCACATAATAACAAAAGTTCCAACAGTTCGTCTATAGGGAAAACTAAACTCGAGAGTTCAAGAATATGTCTTGTTTACGAGAAGGAAGATGAATTGGAACTAATAAAAAGAAGGTCGGGTTCATGCGTTGATTTGTGGGAGTGTGGTAACTGGGTTAAGATTAAAGGTGTTAATCAAGGATCAAATGTCTACCCCAAAAGCAAATTCACACATGAGAACTCGGGGTTGATTTCTTTTCAATTGATGGGAAATAATGGAAACAAGGAACGTGACCAGGAACCACAAAAGCACACAAAGAAACTTTAGACAAAAAACTGCCAAATGCACCATTTTAGCAACAAACACTCCCCGACTTTCTGATCCTTGGAAGCGCCGCATCTGGAGGGTTCGCAACATATCCAGATTTTATTATTTTGTTAATTAGGAAAGTTTGATTATCTTTTAATCTTGATTATTAATAAATGACGTGTTTTTAAAAGTTTATTACTTGTTAGGGTTTTATTTCTCTGGAGGTTTTACCCTCGTTTATCGATCCTTGAATTATTGTTAACAAAATTCGCTTTTACCATTCTGCATAAATATATTATGTAAAATTAAACAGGTTTTTTCAATTTATGATGTTATGTTTCCCTTTGCTTTGTTGGTCATATTAGTGGTACCTAAATTAGGCTACACATTTTGACATTTTGTTTCGTTCAGAACATGCACATAAATACAAAATTAAACTAAACAGTATTTAAATAATAATCTTGCTCATCATTAAGAAATGATTATCATCAACGATAAATCCAAGAATTATAACATTGACAAATTAAATAAAAGAAATATCATGTCATAATCACCAAACGTCTTCCACTAGAAAATGTTTCTATCCATAAAAAGTAAATTTCATGGGGTCATGATAGTGTGCACCATAAAGAGAAATGACACAAAGATGCGGCCAATTTGTATGGCTTAGCTACTTTAAAATTATTCCACATCTTCCTTAACTAAGCTAGCTTTATTTGTCAATAAAGCTTGTTTTTGTTTTATAACTATTTCAATCCTATATTATTTTGCTTGGCATCCGATACTAATAATGATTTGTTTGACAAATTTGTTTTTAGATGCTACATTATAAGTTTAAGAGGAGGTTAAGTATCAATTGAAGTGTTGCAATATTTTGTTAGCTTAATGTTCGCGTCTTTTGCATATAAACACTTAGGGTGTGTTTGTTTTAAAAAAAAAAAAAAAAAAAAAATCTTATTAGCCCTCTTACTATTACCAGTAAGAAGTGGGCAGACGTTTTGCTTGTTTGTTTTTTTCTTTTGAATCAGACCCAGTTAGACATATAACATCTTACTAAGTAAGAGGTGGGAGATTTGTCTTACTGCCTCTTACTCGATAAGAGATTAAAGACTCGTGTTAATATAATATATTTGATGGTTTATTAACTATATTATATTTATTATAAAAAGGCTTGTTTCATATTTGCATAAGTTACTTAAATAAATTGAAAAAACAAGCACTTAAAATCATTCGGACAATTATACAAAAACAAACAACATTATTTCGTTCAGATTTAGACTTTCTAGCCATCTCTTACTGGTAAGATATGTTAGTCAGATTCAGACCTAAAACATCTTAATGATACAAACACACCCTTACTTTATTCTCATTACTTTAATCAAGGTAAAACACAATTTTAAGTCTTCTTTTTTAGTTTTCATAAGTAAAACTGAATGTACTAAGTTGTTTTTGTTGACAATGTATTAAAATTAAAATTCTACAATCCTGAGGTTTAAAAATCATATATGTGTGATCATTGCGTGACCATCACAATAATAGTCAAGCCTGTTTCTAGATTAGTGGGTACGAATGGTAAACTATAAAAGTAACATGGCGCATGGCCCTCTTGTGATTTCAATAACGATGTTTTAGCTAAAAACTTTGAATAGTAGTGTTTTTATGTTAACAAGAAAGGTCCTACAAACAGGGACGGAACTTGATAATTTAATAGATGAGTCAAATTATAATGTATTTGTTTTAGAGGGGCCAATTTATATATATTTTTTCAACATTTATCTATACTACATATAAAGGAAAAAGAGTCAAAGTGGAAAAGTGAAAAGTCAATATTGTTGAAATGTTGAAATGTTAAAATCTTATTAAAGGAAATTATGAATGTAATTAATATTATTATTAAAACACCCCATTACTTAAAAGTACAATGATTTATTCATATTGTACAACCAAATTAAATACAACCAATTAAAACACAAACCGGGTTGACCCGGGACGCTTCAAACCCGACGGGTTGAGCCGGTTTAATTTGACCCATTTTCGACCCAACCTAGAAAGTTGACCCGATTTAAATCGACCTATTTTTCAACCGGAACGGTTCAACCGGTTGAACCACCCGGGTCGAACCGGGTTTCAAAAATTATCCATTACTTAAAAGTACAATAATTTATTCACATTGTACAGCCAATTAAAAACATATCTATCAAATTAAATACAATCAATTAAAACAAAAACCGGGTTGACCCGGGACACTTCAAACCCGGACGGGTTGAACCAGTTTAATTTGAACCGTTTTCGACCCAACCTAGCAAGTTGACCCGGTTTAAATCGATCCATTTTTTGCTTGGAACGGTTCAACCGGTTGAACCACCCGGGTTGAACCAGGTTTCAAAACATTATGTTAAATTTCCAAATCTTCAAACTTTTATTGTTTTTCGTTTATAACCTATAAACTTTTTTTTATCAATAAACTATGTGTCGCTATAAAATCCCGTTGCTATGCACGGGTACTCGTCTATATTAATAATGAATAGCACTGCAAAGCAAGGCTGTCAAGATCGCGATCTCACGTGAGATCGTTTTTGTCTTTGCAAGATCGAGATCGTAGAATCGGATCGAGATCCAACGATCCTACTTAAATGTCTAAAAATCTTATTTTTATAGTAATTCGTATTCAAAGATGATTGTATAACAAATTAGAGAAGAAGAAAAAGTTCTGAAAGTTATAGTAATATGAGAATGCGACGCGTAACGCTTTCAAATACAAAAATATCTAATCGGTAATTAAGGACGCTGAACCTTTTAATCAAAAAATCTATATATCTTACTCTTATTAGACATTTACAGTAATCAACGCTTGCTATATTGTTTTAATTTAACAAAATTCATTCATTTATAGTTTATAACTTAGTTAAATTAAGGGAAGTGGGATCGAATTGGATCGAGATCTTACGATTCTATGGTAAGATCGAGATCATACTTAAGATCCTATGCTTTTTAAGATCCTACGAAGGATCGACTCGTTTTTTCTTAATGGGATCGTAAGATCGGAAGATCTTAAGAGCTAGATCGAGATCTTAACAGCTATGCTGCAAAGTATAAGAGTTAAAAATGTACTTGTAACTGAAAAGTTTAGAGGGGCCACGACCTCTCCGGATCCTTACTAATTAGTTTCGTCCTTGCCTACAAATTATTTAGTTAAGAATTGGTCAAGTTGTTTCACCAAGAGTCCCTTATGGTTTATAAATAAATGATTACCTACAACGGTAGTTTTGATTAGGACAAAATTATGTATGTTACCGATAACTGGCACTTTAAGCGCAATGTATGGAGTAATAACCTATGCCATGATATATAATGACCCATACCATCTAATGCTACTTGAGCATACGAATCATCACAATAATCATAATGCAAATGCACATGGAAAATAGGAAACCAAGAGCCACACAAACTATCAACTAAAAGGCTAAAACTCATCACTGGTCATATTTCAACTCTAGAAACATTGGGTTGACTATAATGTGCACCATCACAACCTCAAAACATGGTCCACGTACTAACAAAAACTTTATGACAATGGAACAGGATTTCANAACACTCCTACAGAGAATAAAACCTAACCTAGCATAAGAATGACATAACATAGGTACATACTTATTTATGACAAGAAAGAAACCTATCTAATTTAACCGTTATGCTAACAATGTATACTTAAGAGCATCGCTAATGATATACACTTTAACAAATCCATAGCACTATCATATATGTAATAGCAACTCGGCATTTATAAATTGTTATTTTTTATGAACTTACTCACTTGTATAAACTTCCTTAACTTCACAAATAAACCTCACATTTCATTAAAAATGGATACAAAATATGTGGATGAGCCCCACATACGATAAAAACGAGACTAAAAGAACGACTAATGTAGTATCGTTTAATAAATGAGTAAATGACACTTACAATTTACTGATCCAGGTATCTATGGTTAAAAGTTAACTCGTCCCATTTGTATCAAGTCAAGGCCCATGCATACAGATCGACGTTTTTCTTTGTTTTCTTTTAATTATCATTACGTGGGTTTATATATTTGAGTACGTTTGCCAAAATTTATTATCTTTTCCTTCTTTACACAAAAACTTCAATAAAATTCTCATGTTGTTCACATAAAATACTAAAACATCATCTGTGAAATAAACATATAAGTTAAACCACTCGACATCGTATCATCATGACGCCATCATGACGTCATCGAGCCTTGGTGAGTTGATGGGTGTTACCCGAACTGAGATATATACCTTCTTTTTCAACTAGGAAAATGATTAAGAAGATTACAGTATTTTATAAGCTTAATAACATGCCTAAACTATATAGTTTTTGCTGTAAAAGTTTGCTTTTTTCTATTAGGGTTACTTGTCGTAAAAATATACATCTGTTTTGTTATTTTTCAATTGAATTTGTGGTCTCTCAAATGACAAAATAAAATTTAACTTTTGGTCCGTAAGTAATAAGGGTGCGGGACCAAAGTGAATAAAAACGTGCAACGAAAATCATTGAACAGCTTGTTATGTATATATATGTGTTCCATCTATTAAGATAAAAATACAACTCTACGTATATGTTGCACTGTAAAATAAACATTTATGTTGCATTGTATTTGCAATTTGTTTGTGTGTGTTGATCAAAGTAAAAGCTAGTTGTATCATTAGTGTCGTGAAATAGTAGTCCGGTTGTATTTGGTTGTATTGTTTTTTTCATGGGTTTCTTCCTCTTTTAATTATCTTGTTTAATTGAGGAGAGACGCCGTGTATTGTATCATTCTTTTTGAGGTTCTTTATATATTGTTGCGGTGCTGCCTACTTAAAAAAAATAAATAAATAAAAAAAAATAAATAAATAAAAAAACTCTCTACGTATATACTCGTCCTTCAAATCAATAGCGGTCGAAATTGCTGATCTATAATAAATATACGTACATTGCATGTGCGTGTAGGTGATGTGTTGAGTCATCAAGAAATTAATTTTTAAAATTTAATGAAGACAATAGGCTCTAATGACTTATGTCGCAATGTCAGTTTGCATATAATTTCTGGGAAACAAGCTTGCAACTTCTTGGAAGAATTCAATGAATGGGTATTAAACGACGTATCAAGACCTCTTACGTCCTCGTATTAAATATAACTGGAATAAAAAGCACAAGGTGTGTCTTTGTTTATTTTATTCACACTCCTTACTAGTTGACAATGGATTTTTTGTAATGCTTTGATATTTTTTGATTCTAAACTTAAAAATGTGACTATGGGATTCTACTGTTTATCAATCGTTCTTTTGGATTTCATCTAAAAATTGTGATTTAGTTGGATAAGATGGTTAAACAATCCCATAGCTAACTTTTCTCCTTTAATTTGTAACCATTTTTGTTTTTAGCTTTGCTAGTTTAATATAATTCCGCCGTTAATAACAAGAAAGAAGAAAAAAAAAAAAGTGACTGTATTTATAATTTTATTCAAATATAAAATATGATACTCAAAAAATAAGGAGTAACTTATTTTTTGTTCGAATAACTATTCATCTTTTGAGTTTGAGGTTTTTGCTATCTTTTAGTAAAAACGTAAAAAGGGATGATTAGCTAACATACTTTTATTATCACAATACATTTATAATCTCGAGCTTATAAATGTTACGAGTAATAAAAGTTCATAATTGATATTGTGAACCTCAATTCATAACCTTTAGATTTGAAGATGCAGAAAAATAGATGAAAATTTCTGAACTACTTCATCAGATTTGTCTCGGTTTTTTACAGAATTTTGCGTAGTTTGATGTTTCTAGATACATCATATCTATAGCAATGAGCAAAATTTGCCTTTCGACACAATATTTGAATTGATAAAACTTATTTTGCACATAAACCGAAAGAACTAAGGAAGCGTTTGGTGTGGATATTTTGCCCTAAAGAATGCTAATCACAATCATTAAATTCGTTTGGTTGTACACTATGGGTGTTTGAAAACCCACAAAGGCCGGGTTTCTTCAATGTGGGTGAATAACAGGATTTAGAGAAATCATTACTTTAGGTGCTGTTTGGTTTGTTGATGGGTTTTGACTATGATTTGGATTTAAATATAAAATTGTAGATTATAATTTGGATTTGGATTTGATTAGGTAAGAGAAAAAATTATATTTAATTGAAAATACTATTTTTAATTGTGAGACTGTGAGTGTTGGATTAAAATAAAGATTTATTATTTTTTAAAATTTATATAGAAAAGTGTGATAGAGAGATAAAATACACTTTGACCCACCTAAAGTAGTGTAAACCTGCCTTTTGTGTATGATTTGAAATAGTAGCTGTCAGAGGGAGTTAACTCCAAATAATTCATTTGAAAAATTAACCAAACAACAATATTCAATGCTAATGTCATGTCCCACCTTCAAAACCCACTAAACAAACATGCCCTTAGTTATATTAAAACATGAGTTAACTACATTTTTGGTCCTCGTGGTTTACCGGGTATAACGATTTTTGTCCAATAGTTTGAAAAGTAACGGATCTTGTCCAATATCCGCTGACCCGTAACACTTTTGGTCTAATTTTTTGTTGACCGTTAGTTTAACCAATTAAGACACGTGAAATGACTAAAATACCCTCATCTTAATGCACTAAAAGTGTTACATTTAGCAAACCATAAGGACCAAAAATGTAATTAACTCGTAAATTTGTAAAACCAAAAAATTAAACTTTTAACAGCTAAAAACGTTTATAGAGATTAAAAACTATCTAAAAAGTTCGAAATAAATTATGAAATTTTTATTACAACTAAACTTAATTAAGAACTAATTTTATTTTTAGAAAGAAAGTGAATTTTAAAACTTACGAAAATATTTTTAACAATTTTAAGTAACTAAAACAGCTTATAAGTTGACAGAAATTTGAGAACTAATTTAAAAAAAAAAAAAAAAAAAAAAAAAAAAAAAAAACTCTTTGATTTTCTTCCAAAGAGAAAAAAAATTTGTTCTAATTACTTTCAAAATTGGTATACAAGTTTTGCCTATATATGTTGTTATTACACGTTTTTATGCACCATTTTTATTGTACATTTATATACAACATCTTTATACACCGTTTTGTATATAACGTTTTAATCGTATGGTTTTTATCTAGGCTTTATATATGTTTCTTATATGCGTTTGTGATATCTATATTTTTATCTACGGTTTTTAAAAACGTATATTTAAACATGATTAAATTGTATTTAAAAACATAGAGTGAAAAACGGTTATGGTAAAACGATATATAAAAGAGAGATAAAATTGTATATTAAAAACTGGTATATAAACCAACGTTGATCACACAAACGTAGATATATATATATATACCCTATAGTATATATCACTATATATCATGAGTATAGTGACGGTATATATATCATATGAATATATTATTATATATATACTATATATATATTATAATATATGTATATATATATATATATATATATATTATTATCACTTCTATGATTNCGTAAATAAAAACATAGAGAAAAATATGTGTATAAAACATGTATAAAAATGTGCATAAAAATGTAGATAAAAACGTGTATAAACTGTATATAAAAGCCTAGATAAAAACATAGATCAAAACGTAGATAAAAACATAAGTAAAAATGTATATAAACATGCGTATAAAAACTATTGGACTAAAAGTGAAACACTCGACAAACCACAAGGACCAAAAATAATGTAGTTAACTCTTTTATTTAACAATATAAATGAAAAGACAAAAATGCCCTCAGATTTAACGGTCAAAATTGGTCAAACAAACGGTAGACAAAAATTTGGACCAAAAGTGTTACGAGTCAGCGGATATTGGACAAGATCCGGTACTTTTCAAACTATTGGACCAAAATCGTTATACCCGGTAAACCACGAGGACCAAAAATGTAGTTCTCTTAAAACATCATATGGACCTACTTAAGCATTTATTAGAGCACGAGCAATGGTAAAAAGCTTGTATGGCTTTTTGCATTTAATGCAATAAATGCTAAACTTGCTTTTTGCATTTAATGCAATAATGCAATAAATGTTAAACTTGCAAAGTAAAAAACTTTTTCATCAACCGCTTAGCTGGAGCAAAGTCTTTCATGCAAACCATTTGAAAAGTCATTAGTTGCAATGGTAAAATGCTTTTGAAAAGATTTTCCAAATAGTAAAAACCTTTTGCAAAAACCTCCCATTGCTGATGCTCTTGGTTATATATATTAGAAAAAACTATATTGACCTACTTGCCTAAAGTGTAGATCAAATTGGTCGTAGTTATGATTGAGGAAACCGATAACTCTACGTACAATCCAAAAGAAATACCTATTCAGAATCCATCCATCATATTGTCAAACTCATATTCATAATCATTCCTACCTACAAACCAAACGCACCCTGAGTCATTAGAAAAGGCATAGCTTGAAAACTTAGTTAAATAAAACCCAAAAACTATGTCAAAAAAAAATTACTCCCTCCGTCTCAAAATTATAGTCAATATTTTCTTTTCGAGATGTATCAAAATAATTGTACACTTTCCCTTTTAAGTATAAACTAGAGAATTTAGTGAGTGAATATTCAATTTGAGTAGTTGAAAATTAAAGTGACCTCACTTTTATTAACTTTGTGATTTTTTGTCTCCTGACAATAATTTTGAGACGGGAGAAGTATATATTTGTCCCAATGTAAATAGTTGAATAAATAAAAAATATATACAATTATACGACTTGTCATGATTGTTGTGATTTTTGTCTTCTGACAATAATTTTGATACGGGAGGAGTATATAATTGTCCCAATGTAAATAGTTGAATAAATAAAAAATATATACAATTATACGACTTGTCATGATTCCTTTGTTTTTTGACAAGATCAAAGATATACGATTCAATCTAGAAAACATTTCTAACGTGACAAAGTTTTCACGTAATCAAAAGAATGATTAATATTTCAATTATTGTATTTGCTATTTTTGGGATAATGTTTGATTTCATAGAAGGACTTATCAAATGTTCAAAACTGTTATTACGGGTTTCGACATATGTTGTTTTTGATATAATTTTATTGTTCGAGATATTTGTGTATGAGCTTTCAAATATATTTTGTTATTGATATTTGGGCAAAATTTATTGTTATATCCAAGTGCGTAAACGAGTCGAATTTTAACAGAGCTCGACTCGACTTGACAATATTTGTTCGACTCAAACTCGACGAGCCTTCATGAAGAAAGCTCGAGCTCGGCTTGAAAAGCTCAAATTACAAAAATGACCTGTTTTTTATACAAACTAAAATTGAAATATAAGATAAGATTTGAATTCGGCTCGTCTCAGAAGTCCATGTGAGAGTTGTACTCTTTTTTCATTGAATTTTACTTGGAAAGGTTTTTTCAGGAGGCGAAGTCACATTGTACACTTATGCTCCCTAGACGTTGGTTACTGGCTGGCTAGAGGTTTTGCCGAGAGTTTATTTCTTTTGTATACCTCTAGTTATGATCTATTTGGTTAGTATGTAGCTAGAGTTGGTGTCTTATGGCATGTCATAATCATCTTTCGTAGGCGTTTTATCAAGCTTTTTGCTTAAGGTTAATGTGGTACATCAGCCGCATTTCATTTGTACTTAACTTTTTGGTGATTTTTAATATATATTTACTGGGGTCACCCTTTACCCAAAAAATTTACATATAAACCTTTAAATTATTTTACCCAAAAAAATTACATATAAACCTTTAAATTATACATATTTAAAAAAAAAAAAAAAANCTATATGTGCTTGAGCTCGACTCGTTAAATATTTCGAGCTCATTCTCTTGGCTCGAACTCGATTCGAGGCTCGATAAAGCTCGGCTTGAATGAGATCGAGCCGAGTTCGAGTTCGTTATACTCGATAAAAACTCGGCTCGTTTACATCCCTAGAGGTACATTCATCAAAAGTTTAATTGTACCCAAATTATAAGAAAATACAAGGGAAAATATTTGAATTTGATTAATGTACTACGTAGTATATAATTAACAAGTGGAAGTAAAATGATACCATATTACCATTCCAGTTCCACCATCAAAAAGCCCATATGGTATGGAAATCACTCACAAGCCATGTATGCATTTGCTCAACAGTTTGCAGACGTTTTGTCAGGTAGCGAATAGAAAACTAAAAAGATCTCCAAACAAAAAAAACAGCTAAACGATTCAAATACGTCAAGTGATTCAAGTCTAGACTACAATTCAACCTTAAATTCGGAAACAACCTCAAACAAAGAACAGTTTCAAACAGTAACCACTAATGCATAGCAAATTGCAAAACTATGGCACTATAACTAATTCAACTACAGCCAAGCATGACAAAACCCTTTCCATACAAGCACTAACCTTCAAAAATATCGATACTGGTATGGTTTATGTAGAATCATACACACAGATCATCCAAGGTTGGATGAGTATACGGGGTAACCAAGAGAGAGGTGGTTTAGTATCAGCATGCACAGCCTCCAGACTGGGCTTGCTGCTGAGATCCACTTGCATTGCTGGACTTCAGATTTACATCGACCATGTCTTCCTGCTTTGTTGAAGATAAAGTTTCCATCCCTGGTAATGCAGAAGCTATTTTCCGAAACAATGGCTGAAAATTTTCATGTGTTAGTACTATATACAAGTGATTCATTATTGTTGATGCCTGTAAAGTAAGAGGTGACGATTTCGACCCATTTACTTGTGGAACTGTTGATTTAGGTTGTGTTAGTATCTCTAATGGGTGTAAAATCAGAGCAATTAGCGTAAACAAATACGGGTCGAAATTCACCCAACGTGTATTTTCGATCCATATAACCTTTTAAACCACTTTATTCAAAAAAATTAGATGATTAAACTGAAATAACATAACTTTTGTTACCACCACAAATCATTTATTAAAAAAAATAATAATAAATAAATAAATAAATTTGAATGAGAATTGTTTCATGCAGCCCGACACACCCACAAAAATCAACTATTTTCACTTGTTACCCAACCGTCACATTTTGCCATCATCAAAGTGAAGCTTCATAAGAAGAACTGAAGTAAAATATTAAATATAATTAAGAGTAAATTACACTGTTCGTCCCTGTGGTTTGCTCCAATTCACTACCGTAGTCCCTGATCTATTTTTTTTGCTTTTTTGCTCCTTATGGTTTACATATTGCACGCTGTTAGTCCTTATCACTAACCGTCGCTATCTTCTCCGTTAGATCCCAATCGTCAAGTGGCAACGTTAGTCCATTAACCAAACAATCATTTGCAACGTTAGTCCTTTATATTAACGGCCGTTTCTAATTAACTCAAATTTTGGTTTTTATTGATTTCGTCCGTTTTCTTACATTTTCGCCAGTTTTCATGCGTTTTCTTACGTTTTCCTCCGTTTTTATACGTTTTTGTCCGATTTTATACGTTTTCGCCCGTCTTTATACGTTTTCGTCTGTTTTTCTTACACTTTCATATGTTTTCTTGCGTCTTCATACGGTTTTATCTGTTTTTATACGTTTTCCTCCTATTTTTACATTTTTGTCCGTTTTTCTTACATTTTCATCTGTTTTTATACGTTTTCATCCGTTTATATACGTTCATCCGTTTTTATACATTTTCGCTCGTTTTCTTATGTTTTCACCCGTTGTTATACGTTTCCATCCATTTTCATACGTTTTCGTCCGTTTATGTACGTTTTCGTCTGCTTTATACACTTTTCTTGCAATTTTATTCGTTTTTATACGTTGCTATCTGTTTTTATACGTTTTCGCTTGTTTTATTACGTTTTCTTACGGATGAAAGTGTATAAAACCATATGAAAACGGGTAAAAATGGATAAAAACGCATGAAAAATGTATAAAAATAGACGAAAATGTATATAAACGGACAAAAATATATATAAACGGACAAAAACGTAAGCAAATGTATAGAAGCGTAAAAAATGGTGAAAACCTAAGAAAACGTATAAAAACAGATGAAAACGGATAAAAACGTATGAAAACGTAAGAAAAACGGACAAAAGCGTCAAAAACGGAGGAAAACGTATAAAAACGGACAAGAACTTATATAAACGGATAAAGCCATATGACAACGTAAGAAAACGTACAAAAACGTAAGTTAAACATACGAAAACGTATAAAGACAGACAAAACGTATAAAAACAAACGAAAATGTAAGAAAACGCATGAAAAAGGGCGAAAAACAGACAAAACGTATAAAAACAGATAAAACCGTATGACAACGTAAGAAAAGGTAAAAAACGGATAAAAATGAATGAAAACGTAAGAAAAACAGATGAAAACGTATAAAGACGGACGAAAACGTATAAAAATGGACGAAAACTAAGAAAAAGCATGAAAACAGGCGAAAATGATAACAACCGCGTAGAATGAATTTTTTTAAGAAAACCAAAATTTGAGTTAATTAGTAATGGTCGTTAGTATGACTAACATTGCAAACGATCGTTTGGTTAATGGACTAACGTTGCCACTTGACGATTGTAAGCTAACGGAGAAGATAACGACAGTTAGCGATAAGGACTGACAGAGTGCAATATTTAAACCAGAAGGAGCAAAAAAGCAAAAAAATAGATCAGGGACTACGATAGTGATTTGGAGCAAACCACAGGGACGAACAGTGTAATTTATTCTATAATTAAATTTACTATATTTTTCTAAGCGGCATGAATTTGGAACCTAACCCTCCCAATACTGAGAAGGATAATGTTCAACAAAAATTTGGAAGTCCAACTCTTGTTTGGCAAGACGGTATATTAGATACTTAAATAGTATCAATATCAGTGCTTACCTTTATATTGAAGCCTGCCTTGGCACTGGTTTCAATGAACATTACATTAAAGTCACGAGCTTTAGCTTCTCCTTCCTCAATGGAAACTTGTCTACAAAAAACATGTATCAAAAGGAGTAAATATTTGCTACAAACTCCAATCAACCTTTAAGGTACACCAATTGACACACGGGAAGATACAGCGCATAAATACCAACTAAAACAGGTTTTGCTGAATGCTGAGTTAGCACCAGAGGCAATCAACTATTTAAATTTGAGAATTAAAAAAAGGAACAATGTATCACCTCTTATCCACAAGGTCAGTTTTGTTTCCAACAAGGACAATGATAACATCACTGCCTCGCTCAGTTCGAACCTCCTCAATCCATTTTGCCGTGTTCATAAATGATTGTCGACCTACACCCAATATAGAAGTGGTTGGGAACACAAATATCAGAATGGTTGAAAACATCATTCCAGTAATAAAAAATTAATAATCACTCAACATGGCTATGCATGAAAAAGAAGATAAAGAAAAACAGGAATAGTGAAACTCAAAAGGTGTAGGGAAAACGCACTTGCAACATCAAACACAATGACTGCAACAGAGGAATCCCTAATATAACTTGGAATGAGACTCCTGAACCTTTCTTGCCCAGCTGTGTCCCTGTAAACATATCCAAAATTCTGCATGGGTTACCATGGTTGAAAGAAACGGATTCCATGATTTATGTTGAACTCAATCATGGAAATTAAATGAAAACAATGTGGAAATTAAATGAAAACACATGACACTTGTGCAGCTAAAACTAAGGAAGATCTAGAACCTTAAAATAACAGGTCATGTAAGTTGGTGCATGGAAGTCCTCGTGAGGGAAAGATTAGATAAACGATTGACAGCAAAATTTGAACATATATGTTCAACATTGATATAAAACTTCTATAGACCAGTTAAGTTATGAGTACACTGCAAAATATCATATCCCAAACGATCTCTTCTTGTGGTATGTTTTATAAGACTGTGTATATGAAGCTGGCCCTTGAAGAGCATTTTTGGATGAATATATTAACAACGGGTATCCAGCAAAATTATAGTTGAAAAATCAGGAATTTGTCTGGAGTCATACACGTTTTCTAAGACAAGCGAAATCTACATTGCACTTACAACTTCAGTTCATGGTCAGCTTCTGCTAAATGCTAGACCAAATTGACAATGGGACAGTACGCTCAGTGACACAAGTCAGAATATAATGTATGATAAATCTCTTATAAAGGCATGAAATGATAACTCAAGGTAGCTCCAGGTGTATTCCAAGTTCCAACCCAAGGCTCAACTTATAAAAAAACTGTAAAATAAACTTGAATAATACCAATAAGAAATGTGTACTCTTACCAAAGCTGCAAGCGTACTGTTCGATCTTCAAGGTACATTGTTTTGGATAAAAAATCAATACCAATAGTAGCCTGGATAGTGGATAAGATATCAGAGTATACTCATTACAAAGACAAAGAAAATACGAACAATAAGGTTTGGTAAGAATTCTACAGATATTGAACTACAAGAAGAAATGCAAAAGACATTATATGCTGCAAGGGAAACCAAGTGGATGAATGTCCATATATCAATTCATATACTGTAGGTTTCATCATACTCGCGATCTTATCTTTCCTGCTATGATGATGTTCGTTTTTCTTAAAAACCCAATGGGCTAATTAGCTGTGCATACATTACCAATGATCTTGTTTAAGTGTTTAACTATTACCATTGATAAAGTCGAGCACAAGACTTCACATGCATGATAATATTATTTTCATGGTAATCGGTACAAAAAGAGGACTCTGTTTCTTATGGCTCGTTCATAACAAACATGAAAAAAATAATAGCAGAGATATCTCAGTATAAACAGACAGGACACTAAAAATTCAAAAACAAAAGTGTGTGCAAAAAAAGGGACTTCACAGATTGGACAGTTGATTACTATCCTAAATTAGTCTAGGCAAAAATATCTTACTGCCAACTGTCTTGAAGGCGAACAGTTCCTTGATATATAAAATGGGAACAATACATGCAGCAACTTTCTTTCCTTAACATGACAATACAGCATGTTGTACATTAAGAATATGATGTCACCAAGACATGAACACGGGACTCGAAGACTATAAACAGCAAGGGAGTGCATAAAGATGGCAGTAATGTTGAACTGTAAAGTACAAGGGATTGGTGAAGGGAACTTTTTTGTTTATCCGTCCCTCTTTCATTACTTCCGAAACTAAGAAATCAAGAAGACACACACTTAGGCGATCCTATTAATTATTATTAGCTTAAAAGGTGTATGCACTGCCATTAACAGTAAACAGACATATATTAGTGTTTTAAACTTGATGCAGTTATTTTTCCTTCAAACAAAGGAAGCATGTTTCTTGATCTTAATAAGTTCATGCAACTGAGATCAGCCAATCTAATAACAAAGCAGAAGGTAGTCTATAGAGGGACTTGTTAGTTGCTTCTTTCACTTCGACATCCATTGGAAAGAGATTAAAGGAAGTTCTCCTATGCAAGTTAAAATTATTGGGTATTTGATTGCTAAACCAGCTAATAGTGAATGTGATCCCTGGCTATGATATATAAATAATACCAAAACAAGGCGACAACTGAAACTGTGATTACAAACTAACAAAAACAATGACAACGTTTAATACAGTTCGACGTAGACTGTTGCTTGTTCATAAAATTTTGGGTAAAAGCTAAAGATACTTTGTGTACTAATGAAAATAACTCATTATACTTAATGAACTTCAAATATTGTTAATCTACACGGTTAAGGGTAATTTGGTCATTTCGCACATCTTCATCTTCTACACATATTACCTCCGGCCAAAAGACTCATTACTGGCTAAAAAACAAACACCTTTAAAACAATGAAAACCAATTATTAGTCATGTTGTTTCCATTTTCAGTCACCATATTCACCACCACATTAACACTTCATCACCATCACCACCATCGTATATATTTATAGAAATCAGGCCAAAATGGTGGTCATGGTGATAGTTTTGACTGGTGGCGGTAATGCCTGGTGGTGGTGGTGGTGGTGGCGGCGACGGCCGAAAGCAATGATGGTGGTTGTGACCGGAGATACGTATGGCTTGCGTAATGGAAGAAATGGAGATAATAGTGGTTGCTGATTTGGTGGTTAATGGGATATGTAGAAATTGTGATTTTGAGTTTTGGTGTTATAGTGGTGAAAATGGTGATTCAGTGGAGAAGAAAGTCAATTCAAAAAGATGTGAAGAGAAAAGGGCATTTAAGTCTTCTAATATAAAAGAGATGGATTTAATTAAGCAGAATGACAACCGACCTCAAACATAGTTAAGTAGAATGAGTTTATCATAAGTAGAGAGAGCAAAATGGGTTATTTTAGAGAGTACGTAGAGTATCTTTAGCATTTACCCTATAATTTTTCTAACATGATTTACGTTTATCTATGGACCAGATTGATTTCTAGGGTAGTAGGCAAGATTAAACACTGAAGATGGAGAATATTTTGCCTTTCTTATGGAACGTGCTCATCGGATCGCTTATTCCAGTTTTATAATGTTGGGATATTAAGGTTCAGAGTCAAGTAATCCTAAACATTTCATTCTGCTATTTCAGTTTTTTAGTTCATTTTCTTTCAACACTCTCACCTATCTGTGGACCCTCTCCCTCGGTCCCTCCAAAACATATGTCGCCTACTTTGTGTTCTGTTCCATATTTACTATCTGTATGCAAAATGCATTGTGTAAAACATCATAATATAATACAAAATTGGGATCGCCGCATTTAATACACGTTCAAGATACAAATGATACAATTTCTTTCAAATTCATCGAAATTGCAAATACCGATCCTTGAATTCCCATTATGACAAATTCATATTTTACCCATTTCCAAATTTAATAGCCAGTTAATCCTGGCAGGGAAGAAGCAGCTCCATGTTATTAGGTATGAACCTTAGTATAAAACTAGTTAATGTGTTTCCTTGATACCAGGAGATATGCATAGGCTTACCTCAATATGTCACGACTCATGACCCCTATCCTATCTATATCTATACCATACAATAAACCATTTAGGTCTTCACTTTAGAACTCCTGGAACTAAGTGTCTTAATCTAGGTCATCCAATGTATAACCATTTTTTAGGTGCTTGAGATTTTTATTATTTTTTTATTTTATTTTATTTTTATTATTATTATTTTTTTTTAATATAAGTTTATATTGGCAATCGCGTTTTGATACAACATATTTTATATACCCCAGTTGCCTTGGTGCACATCACTTCCGAGACCCTAATTGTTGGTGATCCGNTATAATTTTTCTAACATGATTTACGTTTATCTATGGACCAGATTGATTTCTAGGGTAGTAGGCAAGATTAAACACTGAAGATGGAGAATATTTTTCTTTCTTATGGAACGTGCTCATCGGATCGCTTATTCCAGTTTTATAATGTTGGGATATTAAGGTTCAGAGTCAAGTAATCCTAAACATTTCATTCTGCTATTTCAGTTTTTTAGTTCATTTTCTTTCAACACTCTCACCTATCTGTGGACCCTCTCCCTCGGTCCCTCCAAAACATATGTCGCCTACTTTGTGTTCTGTTCCATATTTACTATCTGTATGCAAAATGCATTGTGTAAAACATCATAATATAATACAAAATTGGGATCGCCGCATTTAATACACGTTCAAGATACAAATGATACAATTTCTTTCAAATTCATCGAAATTGCAAATACCGATCCTTGAATTCCCATTATGACAAATTCATATTTTACCCATTTCCAAATTTAATAGCCAGTTAATCCTGGCAGGGAAGAAGCAGCTCCATGTTATTAGGTATGAACCTTAGTATAAAACTAGTTAATGTGTTTCCTTGATACCAGGAGATATGCATAGGCTTACCTCAATATGTCACGACTCATGACCCCTATCCTATCTATATCTATACCATACAATAAACCATTTAGGTCTTCACTTTAGAACTCCTGGAACTAAGTGTCTTAATCTAGGTCATCCAATGTATAACCATTTTTTAGGTGCTTGAGATTTTTATTATTTTTTTATTTTATTTTATTTTTATTATTATTATTTTTTTTTAATATAAGTTTATATTGGCAATCGCGTTTTGATACAACATATTTTATATACCCCAGTTGCCTTGGTGCACATCACTTCCGAGACCCTAATTGTTGGTGATCCGGAAGTAGACCGAGTTGCCCTGCCACGTTGGGCAACTCAAACCCCCAAGCGACAAGTGTGACTTTACTGATTACGAGGTGTTGAGTCATAGGGCAACTGGTGTACTTTTTGGGCTAATTTTTGGGCAACTGCTCAGAGTTGCCCAATTTTAGTACAATCATGTCGGGCACGTGGCAACATATGATTGGGCAGTGAAAGTTGCCCAAGGCAACCGGTCTACTTTTGGATCACCAACAATTAGGGTCTCGGAAGTGATGTGCACCAAGGCAACTGGTCTATTTCGAGAATTATCCCTTTTATATACGTTTATCAAACTTCTTATAAGTTATAAAATTATCGATGAGAGAAACAAGTTGTTTCGAATAAGCAACTAAAAAGTTGCATATTTGTAATATACATATCTGCTTAAAAACAAGCAGGCGGCACTTATTTCAGCGTATAATTAGCAAACTGGCAGTTTCATCCAAACTTTCAAAACTTATTATAGCATATACTAATTTAATCATGATCCAATCAAATATACGGAGGAACTGCGATATGCGCCTAATTTAAGCCGATAAGCGGCACAATAATTATCCGCAGCGTTACAGATCAATGCAGTCATCAAAAGTTATCAAATAAATTATCGAATCAATCATAAAACTGAATCTATGTTCTCCAACTAATAATCTGATCAATCAACCTAATAAAACTAACGAATATAACATGATGATGATAAGGTAAAAAAAAAAAAAAAAAAAAAAAAAAAAAAAAAAAAAAGTGGTACCTGATAGGTGTTATCAAACTTATCATACATAAAACGAGTAATGATACTTGTTTTACCAACTGATTGATCTCCTAAAAACACGAGTTTATACTTTGCTAATGCTGACACTGGAGCCATTGCTTAAAGTAGATTATTTTCCTTCCGGCGACGATGAGTGAGATCTATCGCCGGAGATAAAGGGGGTTTGTTTGAAAGAAGAGTAAAATGCGTGTCGGTAACAAATATATTTTGTAATTGGTTTTTTGACGTTTCTTAACGGCTTGACCCTGGTCAACAACAAATTAGTCAAACTATGACGAGTTTTTTAGGAGACCATGCTATTTTAGAAAACTAGACGAGTACCCGTGCATAGCAACGGAATTTTATAGCGACAAATAGTTTATTCATAAAAAAAAGTTTATAGGTTATGAATGAAAAATAATAAAAGTTTGAAAATTTGGGAATTAAACATACTTGCTATTTTGGGTCGAAAAGGAGTCAAATTAAACCGGTTCAACCCGTCGGGTTTGAAGCATCCCGGGTCAACCCGGTTTGTGATTTGTATTAATTGGTTGCATTTAATTTGGTAGATATGTTTTTAATTAGTTGTACAATGTGAATAAATCATTGTACTTTTAAGTAATGGGGTGTTTTAATAAGAGTATTAATTACATTTCATAATTTCCTTTAATAAGATTTTCAAGATTTCTCATTACTTGACTTTTCAATTTTTCACTTTTCAAAATTGACCATTTTTCCTTTATATGTAGTATAGATATAGATATAGATTAATTATCAAAGTATGTATTTTTGAAACTAATTAAAAAACTGCGTACTTAATTATCTTCTTTTTCTACTTTCAAAAATTAAAAGTACTTGAAAGATGATTTTTAATAGCCATTATCCTAATCCTCATCATTTTCTTCAGTCGTACATCATTTGCCTACTTTGACGTCTATAACTCGAAGGAACTTTATATATGTGATCTTTTGATATAATCCCACTTCGCTCAAATGCGACCATCGGTATCAAAACAATACGACCAACAAAACTCAATATCGTTACAAACTAAGGAACAATATGGCCAACAAAACTTAATTATCGTATTGTATTGATTCGCTAAAATGCATCGGAAATGCCACGAAGGAACCGAAACTAATACTGTTACTCAGTATAACTATATACGCATAAGGCCATAAGTATATAACATTACTCAACATCATTTACCTAACCGGATTATGCACATTAATTTTCTTTTGCTCATGATCGATGAGTGATGACGTGGGAATCATGCCGCACATTATCCCCATCAGTCCATCATAAAAGACAAAGTCGACAATGAAAATGGCGTAAAAGGTAAGGACTATGGGGGATATTTTTATTCATATAATTTATTGTTGTTGTTGTTGTAATTTTTGTGTTACATAATTGATAAAAGCGAAGTATTCGTGATTGATTGCCAAAAAAAACCATCTTCGTTAAGCTTTTAAAGTCTAGAAGAAGAAAAAGAAAATATTTACATACTATATTAAATACTTTTAAGAGTACACACTTCCTTAAATACTTTTTCAAAATACTATGCTTACTTAAAAAACTCAACTATGACCCGGCTTTTTTTTATTTATTTTTTATTTATTTATTTTTTTTAAGCAGGAAACGAGGAATTAGGTTCTCACGCGTTGCGACGGATGCAATTTAAAATTAAATTTAGAGGTGCAAATGAGTCAATACCAAGCAACTCGAGCTCGAGTTCAATCTCGACTTGATCGAGCTGAGCTTTTAACGAGCTCAATCCCAAGAAACTGACATATAATGAGTCGAACTCAAGCTTTTGATAACTTGGCTTGAGCGGTTATTGAGCTTTTCGAGCCTTAATATAGATATATTTTCATATTGTTTATATATATATATAAGTTTAATACAGTTCGACGTAGACTGTTGCTTGTTCATAAAATTTTGGGTAAAAGCTAAAGATACTTTGTGTACTAATGAAAATAACTCATTATACTTAATGAACTTCGAATATTGTTAATCTACACAGTTAAGGGTAATTTGGTCATTTCGAACATCTTCATCTTCTACACATATTACCTCCGGCCAAAAGACTCATTACCGGCTAAAAAACAAACACCTTTAAAACAATGAAAACCAATTATTAGTCATGTTGTTTCCATTCTCAGTCACCATATTCACCACCACATTAACACTTCATCACCATCGCCACCATCGTATATATTTATAGAAATCAGGCCAAAATGGTGGTCACGGTAATAGTTTTGACTGGTGGCGGCAATGCCTGGTGGTGGTGGCGGCGACGGCCGAAAGCAATGATGGTGGTTGTGACCGGAGATACGTATGGCTTGCGTAATGGAAGAAATGGAGATAATAGTGGTTGCTGATTTGGTGGTTAATGGGATATGTAGAAACTGTGATTTTGAGTTTTGGTGTTGTAGTGGTGAAAATGGTGATTCAGTGGAGAAGAAAGTCAATTCAAAAAGATGTGAAGACAAAAGGGCATTTAAGTCTTCTAATATAAAAGAGATGGATTTAATTAAGCAGAATGAAAACCGACCTCAAACATAGTTAAGTAGAATGAGTTTATCATAAGTAGAGAAAGCAAAATGGGTTATTTTAGAGAGTACGTAGAGTATCTTTAGCATTTACCCTATAATTTTTCTAACATGATTTACGTTTATCTATGGACCAGATTGATTTCTAGGGTAGTAGGCAAGATTAAACACTGAAGATGGAGAATATTTTTCTTTCTTATGGAACGTGCTCATCGGATCGCTTATTCCAGTTTCATAATGTTGGGATATTAAGGTTCAGAGTCAAGTAATCCTAAACATTTCATTCTGCTATTTCAGTTTTTTAGTTCATTTTCTTTCAACACTCTCACCTATCTGTGGACCCTCTCCCTCGGTCCCTCCAAAACATATCGCCTACTTTGTGTTCTGTTCCATATTTACTATCTGTATGCAATATGCATTGCGTAAAACATCATAATATAATACAAAATTGGGATCGCCGCATTTAATACACGTTCAAGATACAAATGATACAATTTCTTTCAAATTCATCGAAATTGCAAATACCGATCCTTGAATTCCCATTATGACAAATTCATATTTTACCCATTTCCAAATTTAATAGCCAGTTAATCCTGGCAGGGAAGAAGCAGCTCCATGTTATTAGGTATGAACCTTAGTATAAAACTAGTTAATGTGTTTCCTTGATACCAGGAGATATGCATAGGCTTACCTCAATATGTCACGACTCATGACCCCTATCCTATCTATATCTATACCANGGGTTTTTTTTTTTTTTTTTTTTTTTTTAATATAAGTTTATATTAGCAATCGCGTTTTGATACAACATATTTTATATACCCCAGTTGCCTTGGTGCACATCACTTCCGAGACCCTAATTGTTGGTGATCCGAAAGTAGACCGAGTTGCCCTTCCACGTTGGGCAACTCAAACCCCCAGGCGACAAGTGTGACTTTACTGATTACGAGGTGTTGAGTCATATGGCAACTGCTCAGAGTTGCCCAATTTTAGTACAATCATGTCGGACACGTGGCAACATATGATTGGGCAGTGAAAGTTGCCCAGGGCAACCGGTCTACTTTTGGATCACCAACAATTAGGGTCTCGGAAGTGATGTGCACCAAGGCAACTGGTCTATTTCGAGAATTATCCCTTTTATATATGTTTATCAAACTTCTTATAAAATTATCGATGAGAGAAAACAAGTTGTTTCAAATAAGCAACTAAAAAGTTGCATATTTGTAAAATATATATCTGCTTAAAAACAAGCAGGCGGCACTTATTTCAGCGTATAATTAGCAAACTGGCAGTTTCATCCAAACTTTCAAAACTTCGGCTATGTTTGGCACAAAGCTTTTTGGAGCTTTTTTGGGCAATGAGCGGTGAACAATGAGCTTTTTGATTTTTAGTGTTGGTTTGGCATGAGAGCTGTGGGCTTTGCTAATTTTTAGGAAAGCTCATTTTCCCAATGCTTCTTTATGAAGCCGTGAGCTTTTTTGGCTACTGCTCACAGCTCACTGCTACTGCTCACAGCTACTTTTGCCAAACATAGCCTTCTTATAGCATATACTAATTTAATCATGATCCAATCAAATATACGGAGTAACTGCGATATGTGCCTAATTTAAGCTGATAAGCGGCACGGTAATTATCCGCAGCGTTACAGATCAATGCAGTCATCAAAAGCTAACAAATAAATTATCCTATCAATCATAAAACTGAATCTATGTTCTCCAACTAATAATCTGATCAATCAACCTAATAAAACTAACAAATATAACATGATAATAATAAGGTTAAAAAAAAAGGTGGTACCAACCTGATAAGTGTTATCAAACTTATCATACATAAAACGAGTAATGATACTTGTTTTACCAACTGATTGATCTCCTAAAAATACAAGCTTATACTTTGCTAATGCTGACACTGGAGCCATTTTTTAAAGCTTCCGGCGACGATGAGTGAGATCTATCGCCGGAGATAAAAGGGGGTTTGTTTGTTTGTTTGAAAGAAGAGTAAAATGCGTGTCGGTAACAAATATATTTTGTAATTGGTTTTTTGACGTTTCTTAACGGCTTGACCCTGGTCAACAATAAATTAGTCAAACTATGACCAGGCTTTATTTATTTATTTATTTATTTATTTTAAAGCAGGAAACGAGGAATTAGGTTCTCACGCGTTGCGACGGATGCAATTTAAAATTAAATTTAGAGGTGCAAATGAGTCAATACCAAGCAACTCGAGCTCGAGTTCAATCTCAACTTGATTGAGCTGAGCTTTTAACGAGCTCAATCCCAAGAAACTGACATATAATGAGTCGAACTCAAGCTCTTGATAACTAGGCTTGAGCGGTTATTGAGCTTTTCGAGCCTTAATATAGATATATTTTCATATTGTTTTTATATATAAAAAAAATGGCCGATTTGAATATTAACCTGATTATAAGGACTAACTCCGTAAAGGATAAAGTATTATATTCTAGATGTACCCTTTAAACCCTAATTTGTATTCCATGTTTTCTACCAGACGTTTTGTATTCTATAATCTAGTCTCCATACTTCATTGCTCTTGAATCTTGAGTAGTTGAGTTAATCACTTTATCATGTATTCTCTTATTCAATTATTCATCTTGTTATTTGTGGAAACTAGAAGGGGGGTTGAATAGTTTACCGGTTTTTAGTTTCGTTTTACTTTTTAGAAACTTAACGTGTAATCAATAGATATATACTAATATGCAATAAGTAAAGAAGAGTTAAGAACAATCAAACCACAACACAATCGTTTATCGTGGTTCGGTCTACAAGGACTCTTTTTCCTTGCCCTACTCCACGCCCCGAGTATCCAACTCGAGAGTTAATCTCACTAGTCAACAAGCTCCTTTAACACCGGTGGAGAAACCTTACACGTCGCTTACACAATCTTTTTCCGACACAAAGCTAAATGTCGAGTTCTTTTCAGGGCACAACCACTCCCCGTTTCCTTGTACACAATTTTGAGGACTAAATACTAACCGTACATCTATAATGAATCACTCATGAACAATAATAACAACCCTAGTACTACACACTTTGAACACTACACAAGTCTTACCGACTTTGTTGGAGACTTGAATGAATTTGTGATCTTCCTTGCTACAAAAGAATCTCACAGATGAATATGAATTGTTATGTAGATGGAGTATATGCATGGATCTGTATTAGAAGTGATGGGAGAATAGGTTGGATGTTTTGCTATTTATAGGAAAACAAGATCAGTCAGACACGGATCCGACGGACACCAAACGTATGGTTCGTCATTGTTGTCGTTTGGATCCGTGGTCCCTGACAACATATCTTCCATAAAATCTTACAAATCTAACAAAGATCTTACATATCTTCCATGGATACATTGAGTGTATATTAATCAAATCTTCCAACATATCTCAATAAGATCAAGCTACAATAAAGAACATGATGCTATGTAATAGAATGTAATAAAGAATTCTAAACTATGATGGCAAAAATCATTTTAACTAGAGTATAGAACAATTAAAGGTTATGTTTACTGTTCTAAACAAATGTGTACAATACTTAAACTCATGTTTATAACTTGTTGCTAAACTTTACCTTATATTTTGTCTTAACAAACATGGTAAAGATCGTAAAATTATAATTTTAGGACGATATTTGTATTAAAATCTCCCTTTTTTGTTTACGACAAAACATAAGATTATAGGTTTTTA
>LBNU01013897.1:36655-71106 GCA_014162995.1 Artemisia annua | reverse complement strand
TGTTGTTCAGGGTAATCGGGGTGAATTGCTACTTTTATGTTCGGTATCTTGGGTGCGCCATGTTCTGGAACGTGTGTCGTTTCACATGTAACCGTGTTACATTCTTCAGGTGGCACAGCGTTATTGTAGAAGGTGACGATGCCTCCTTCTACCGGGAATTTGAGCATCCCATGTGCTGTGGATGGCACTGCGCGCAGGGCGGATATTCCTGATCTTCCGATAATGCCATTGTATGGCGAGGGAGATCTAATCACCATAAAGTTCATCCACGCTTTTGTGGAGTGCTCCTTATTACCGACCATAACTAGCAGCCGTAGTTGTCCTATTGGCCATATCTTTTCTCCTGTAAAGCCCGTTAATGATGTCGCGGCGGGGACTAGCTGGCTTTGTATCTCGGGTCGTAATCTCTTGAAACAATGTTCGTACATTATCTCTGCGGATGCTCCTCCATCAACGTACATACGTTGTATATCGTGACCCCCCGCATTTATTTCGATGGTGAGTGGCTCCGCCACTGCGTTGTCCGCAGTCAAAGTGGGAAAAGAGATTTCATAACCGGAAGAAAACCTTTGGCTAACTTTGTGCTTGACTTTGCGTTGCCATGATTGTATCATGTATATTGTGTCAGCTTTATCTTTAGGTGCTTCCTTTTTATCCACGGTTTTTTGTCTGTCTTTCCCATCTTTGATGTTCTTTACTAAGTGGTCCATCCTGCCCTCTTTCACTAATTTGTCAATTAGTTGGCGCAATTGGACGCACTCATTTGTGGTGTGGCCCTTCTGTCCGTGATATTCACAATATCCATTCCCTGTGCGTTTTCCTTCTGGGGTGCGCATTGGTGGGGGTTTAGGGAAGTTTGCGCCTTCTGTTGCAAATATCTCTCTTTGAGTTTTTATCAACGGGGTATACTTGTCGTGTGCGCCTCCATCGTTGCGATAGTTTTTATTGCGATTACCGTTCTGGTCATTGGATTGTCTCCTTGACTGTTCTTGCGGTCTGTAATTCGAGTATCCTTTTTTGCTATCTGTGGCGGCAGCTTCACCTTGGACGAAGGACCTTGTGCGCTTCATTAGTTCATCAAAGGTTTGGGGAACCTTATCATTTAATTTCTTAATGAGTTCTAGGTTATTAATCCCATTCATGAACCCTGAAATTTTTAGTACTTCAGGACACGCTTTGAAGTTTATACATTCATCCTTAAAGCGCTCCATGTAAGCACTCGTTGATTCCCCTTGGCGCTGTTTTACTCTTGCCAATTCCACAGGGTTTTTGGCGCACTTCTTTCTCTGAGTGAAATTTAAGCGGAATGCTTTTCGCAACTCTTCAAACCCATTTATGCTTCTTCGTGGAAGCTTGCTAAACCAGGTTCGCGCAATCCCCACTAATGTGGAGTTGAACATATGGCACCACACAGGTTGTGGCCAATTTTCGATAGTAGCTGCGGAATTGAAAATTTTTAGGTGGTCATCAGGATCACCCGTTCCATCATATGTTTTAACATTGGCGGGCATGCGCCTTTTCTTGTGATCCGAATAATCACTGATGCGTCGTGTGAATGCATCAATCTTTTGGCGACGCCAAGGAAGAGATATATCTTCGTATTCTTCCTCGTGATGTCTTCCTCTGGACTTTCAGTGTCCTGTCTCTTTGTCCTCGTTGTCCGAGGAGTCAATTGAGGAAGAGTCGTCCCTTTTGCGGCGCTTGCGCCGTTTTTCCTCAGAGTCTGAGCTTGAGGGGCTTTCGCTTGGGGAAATTTGTCTCCCTCGCCTATCATGAACTCTTCTGCTTCCAGACCTTGAAGAGCTCTCGCTCGGTGAGCGTTGCTGTCCAAGTCTATCTTGGATTCTGCGATTACCAAGTCTAGCGTGGACACTGGTACGCCTCTCATTGTCTTCATAATCCTCCGAGTATTGTGAGTCGGATGTTGTACCAAGTCTAGCGTGGATACTGGCACGCCTCTCATTGTTTTCACGCTCCTGGTAGCGCGATGGGGATGTTTCGTTAAAATTAAGCCGAGCTTGTAGGCTCTGACTTGACCTTCTTCTTGCCTCCTCTTGCATGAGGTTAGTTAAGGTTTCGTAATTTTGAGATACAAAATTACTTAGCGTTAACTCAGGCGTATCCTCCTCCAGCGCAACGATCTCTGCTTCCGTATTAGGCCCCCTATCCCGGTTAGGCGCGCCTGGCGGCACAGTGT
Organism: Artemisia annua; assembly: GCA_014162995.1. Lineage (NCBI taxonomy): Eukaryota > Viridiplantae > Streptophyta > Magnoliopsida > Asterales > Asteraceae > Artemisia > Artemisia annua. Next base: position 68,909 of record LBNU01013897.1, on the reverse strand, counting down.
TGTCCACGTTGGGTGCCGTTTGATGGGGGGTATTGAAGAGAGTGCGCTGAAGTTCTTCAGTGCTTGGGACCACCGTAGTGGTCTGGGTGGTCCCTGCGGGCAATTCTACCGTTGGGAGAATTAGGGTTGGGCCCGATGCTTGATGACCAGGCACGCTGGTTGTCCCAGAGGCCTGCCTAGAGGTTGAATCTTGGTGGTTCTTCCTTGTGGGGTCACCACGTGTTTTTTCCAACTGCGGAGTCCGCTGGCCTGCGTTTTTGTGTTTCGTCATTCTAGTTCTTAGTGTCAGGTCCCACGGATGGCGCCACTTGTTGATACAAAAGTTGGCCGTTCCTTGTTTGGGTTCTTGTTCTCGTACCAATTAGATCTTAATGCTTGAGACCTGCGCACTAAGAAAGCAAACAAACACCGTTAGACTTATCGTGGGATTGTCTCCCACGATTATCTTCCGGCCTGAGAGTAAGTAATCGTTTTTAGGGTTGTGTTGAAGAGTTAGGGTTGTAAATCGTACCTTTAACGAGAATTATGATATTCTTTATATAGGCACGAAATCCTTGTCAATTTCGTGTTCCTCACTCTTCGGCATAATAAATGCTTATCCGGTCTATGGATCTTTATCCCATAAATAAGAGATCCTTATCTAGACCATAAATAATGTATTTGGGTTTGGGCTTTCGTGAGCCCAAACCATTAGTATGGTAGCCCAATCATTGTTATGATAGCCCACTCGTGGTGGGCTTAGGTGTTAGTAATGTTCATTAATCGGGTTCGTGACCCGGGTGAAGACTATACGTCATCAGTATATGTGTTGGAAGAGCTCGGGCACGAACAAGAGAAAATTACTCTATTTTGTGACAATCAGAGCGCCTTGTATCTGGCAAGGAATCCAGCATTTCATTCAAAGACAAAGCATATACGAGTTCAGTATCACTTCGTTCGTGAGAAAGTGGAAGAAGGAACCGTGAATATGCAGAAAATTCATACTGATGATAACATGGGAGATTATCTAACGAAAGCAATCAACTGTGACAAGTTTATATGGTGCCGATCCTCATGCGGCCTAGCGGAAACGTAAGCAACATGAAAGTGCAAGGAAGGATAACGGTGTGAAGATCGATTTAGCTTCAATCGGATATTCAAGTGGGAGATTGTTAAAAGTGGATACATTGTATCTAATAAAGATAAGAGAATCTTGCAAGTGGATGCAACTTGGTTCTCAATTTGGCCTACTTGTGTTTGTGATTCATGCATTGCTACCACTATAAATAGAGCCTTGTGCAAGAACAGTTTGCTCATCCCATCACAAGCACAAGACATAGTGTTCTGTGTTTTCTTTCTCTTCTAGTAGTTCTCCTATTTTTGAGGTTATTAGAGAATTTGGTATATCTCCTAATTACAAGAGATAAATATTGTTAATCCTTGAATTAGAGAGAAGGTGTAATTCCTAATTTCCATCATAGTGAAACGTATCTTTCCTTGCCCGTGGTTTTTACCCTAATGGGGTTTTCCACGTTATATCTATTAGTTGATATTAGTTAATATTTGTATAAAAGCCCATTTGTATTATAGGCCTAGCCCACGTATGGTTTCTCTAGAATGATCTCATGTAAAACATATATACGGTTCATGAGTTGAATGTACAGGCATGCAAATAAGGCTCGTTTGGTTGCTAATGGCAGTAGTCAGCAAATTGGGGTTGATTGTGATGAGACGTTTAGTCTGGTTGTGAAACCGGCCACCATACGCACTGTTCTTAGCCTTGCTGTCTCTCGCAAGTGGCATATTCATCAGCTTGACGTTAAGAATGCATTTCTTAACGGTGATTTATCTGAGACTGTCTATATGCATCAGCCCCCGGGGTTTGTTGACCCTCGATACCCTCACCATGTTTGTCTTTTGCAGAGATCACTATATGGACTGAAACAAGCACCTCGTGCTTGGTTTCAACGGTTTGCAGGTTATGCCACCAGGGTTGGATTTTACCACAGTCGATGTGATTCTTCACTATTTATTTATCGACAGGGGTCTGAGGTTGCTTATTTACTTATATATGTGGATGACATTATCCTTACAGCATCATCTACTACTCTTCTCCAGCAGATTATTGGTTCCTTACATAGTGAGTTTGATATGACTGATCTCGGGGCACTTAATTATTTTCTTGGTATCTCTGTTGTTCGTCATTCTACAGGGTTGTGTTTGTCTCAGAGGAAGTATGCTCTTCAGCTTCTTGAGCGTGCTCACATGGCTAATTGTAACCCTTCTCGGACTCCCGTTGATACAGAGTCTAAACTAGGTCCAGAAGGTGTTCCGGTTCAGGATCCTACTTTATATCGTAGTCTTGCAGGTGGGCTTCAGTATCTCACGTTTACACGTCTGGATATATCTTATGCAGTACAACAGATTTGCCTCTATATGCACGATCCGAGGGAGCCTCATTTTGCAGCTCTCAAGCGTATCTTGCGATACGTTCAGGGGACTTTGGATTTTGGTCTTCATTTATACTCCTCTTCTACTACTTCTCTTGTTGGTTATACAGATGTTGATTGGGCAGGTTGCCCCTCCACACGACGGTCTATCTCAGGTTACTGTGTCTTTCTGGGTGATAATTTATTGTCTTGGTCTTCCAAGCGTCAGCACACCCTCTCCCGCTCCAGTGCCGAGGCTGAATATAGGGGTGTTGCTAACGTTGTGGCTGAGACTGCATGGATTCGTAATCTGCTTCGTGAGCTACATTCTCCGTTATCGTCTGCTACACTTGTCTACTGTGATAACGTTAGTGCCATTTATTTGTCTGCAAATCCGGTTCAACATCAGCGCACGAAACATATTGAGATAGACATACACTTTGTTCGAGACATGGTTACAGCTGGTCAAGTGCGTGTTCTACATGTTCCGTCTCGTTATCAGTACGCCGATATCTTCACCAAAGGACTGCCTTCAGCGTTATTTGAAGAATTTAGATCCAGTTTGAGCGTTATGCCTCCTCCCGCTCCAACTGCGGGGGCGTATTAGTTGATATTAGTTAATATTTGTATAAAAGCCCATTTGTATTATAGGCCTAGCCCACGTATGGTTTCTCTAGAATGATCTCATGTAAAACATATATACGGTTCATGAGTTGAATGTACAGGCATGCAAATCAAACATTCTAATAATATCCGTGTGTCATCTTTTATTATATTTCTATTTTAGTTGCGGGTTTGCTTCAGTCCGGTGTCACTTTTCTCAACAATATGAGGACTCGAACTCTTAGCGAGCCTTTGCCCTGCATATGTTTAATATGTTTTTTAGTCGAGCTCAGATTATGCATGCCTTATTGCCTTATAAAACGTACTTATCATATCAATATTTTCTAGCTACTGTAATTATTTGACATGTGTTTTCGAACTAGTTGAGCTATATGAAACGATCTCAAATCCTTCTCTGAACATGAAAGGGACACCAATTCAAAGGAGTGAGGAAGCGTTCGAGTGGCTGGGTTGCCATAACGATCTTAAGAACCAATGGTTTTAGTAATTACAAAAAGATTGGGCTCAAATATCATTATAATCCTTGTTAGCTCCAAAGCTACTTTTTTTTCCTTTTCTAACCATGGTTTCCGAACTTTTTACTTACAAAAATCTCCTAAAGAAAGAACATAAGAAACTGGATACAAAAGCCAAAAACCTAAACAGAAAATGCTATTCAGGATTAACACATATCATGTATGACAAAACTTGTATAATGCTCAGGTTTCCCCGGAAAGCTTCTTTGCCTCCTCTGCGGCTGCTTCTTCTTCCTCGATAGCTTTTTCACTTATGGCGTCTGATGTTGTGACAAAACCAAGATTTAATTGTTTGTTATGCTTCATGGAAGTGGGGAAATGATAGAAAAACAAAGCACACACATATATAAGGCAGACTCACCAGATGCAGCGTCTCCAACATTATTAGCAGTATGCCGAGCAGTTTCTTTCACTGGATCTCCTTGAAATACGCTGTAAGATGGTTGAAGTTAACCACTAAGATAGATGTAGGCATACAATCATTCATGCGGAACAAATGAACGAAGATTTAGCCTCAAGAGACTTTAATTAATATGAAGTACAGGTAGCATTTTATGAAAATTTGGTTCAAAATGTATATAACTAATTAAATTGAGTCTGATGGCGATATCTTTTTTTTGTTCGAGGTTCAAGAGGAAGAAGAGAAGAGGAGTCTCACTGAGTTGAACTGTGATCATTACTTTCGTACATTTTGAAAACAAAACCTGTTATGAAAAATAATGCAAAGAATATGATTACGAACTATGTTATTAGTTTATTACTATAACAACAGATGCTTGAATGAAGCAATTTAAGAAGTTCCATATTCGAATTGTTTTGTGTGTTCCCCTTTTATCTGGGCTGAAATTGTCTGTAATGTCTAAGAGAAAATGAGGCTTCAAATCCATATACCATAAAATCTAAGTTAAAGTCTTAAAGAATGGGTCAAATTCGGACCACTTAGATAAACGCTCAATGGCATGTGTATGTACATTAACCTTGAGCTATATGCTTAACAGTGAAATGTGACTAGCTTTGTCCATATACAACATTCTCAGGTTTGCATGGCCTTCACAAGAAGTATATTCTAGCACGCCCAAACACAAAGCAATAGACTACCCAATATATAACCTTCAAATAGAAATAAACCATGGTGGGGTGCGTAACTCCAACTTAAGACTTTAGGGGTTGTTTATTTTTTTGTTAGCTAAGGGGAAAATGGGTCCCACATTCCATTGCATCATCTTGATGGGGAGAGGCTTATATTTCACACTCTCCACATATAGATGAGATAGTGGAATTAGTGGGCCCAAATAGGAAAAGTAATAATATTAAATAGATGGGTCACATGTTCCTTCCACTAAGAGAAAAAAAGAAACATAAAGGTGCTTATAAGTTTCTCACCTCTTTATCCATATGTGACGAGTTGTTATAAGTTCTCCCACTTAAGCTAATATACTGAAAGAAGTTACAAATTATAAGATTATATATATTCGTCACGAATCTAACTCAATCAATTTATCAATGATATGTTTGATGCTTAGGATGGAGCATCATGGTCAAGCTTTCATTTGCTGCTAGCTACAAGCTGGTCTGCCCGGAGTACAATCACTCCGTTGTTTTGTGGGTTTCGTTTCCAATACTTCAGGAGACAACACTTCTAATTGTAATGGAACATGGCCTTGGTGAAAATATAGGTGATTTTGCTTATCGGTTTTTTTATTAGAGGATAAATAGGCCCGGCCCGGCTTGTGGGCTCAAGGTCCATTTTATTATGCTATATACTCTATAAATATCGTACAAAAAAAAAGTTATAGTTATTGAATTGTTTGTTTTTTATGTCGAACCCAGGGTATTAATTCCCGAGACGACTTTTGTTAGTGTCGAATCTAGGGTTCTTATTCCCGAGACGACTTTTGTTTGTGTCGAATCTAGGTTCTTATTCCCGAGACGACTGTTTGGGATACTTTGGTTTATCCTTCGGATACTTTGGTTATCCGTAAATAAAAATTAGAATAGGGGATACTTTGGGTTATCCCGTTTTATTTTGTTTTATTGTTTTATTTTGCTTTCTTAATTTTCTTCTTCAATCCGAGCTTTCATGATTTTGCCGCTCGGACTGCAGGAGAGTATTAGGAGATAAATAGGCCCGGCCCGACCTGTGGGCTCAAGGTCCATTAGGGTTTCATTATGCTACGATACTCTATAAATATGTTATCTAACATTTTTTAGGGTTAAATTTTAATAAGCAAATTGAGATTGCTTATTTGATGGTGAAAGATTGTTCTAAGTGGATCCAAAATAACAAACTTTTAGTTTTATGGTTTATTTGTTTGTTTCACTTGGACCGCATTTGCTCTTTGTGACCATTATGAAACAAAGAGTTGAGATCCATGAAGAACCCATACATGCCATAAAACCTATCAACCAATCATAGCCATCCATTTATATTTTCCACATTTTTTTTTAAAAACAACATATCTTGCAAACGGTAAATCTTCAAGCTACAAAAAAAAATACCATCATGACGAGAATTAAATCATCTTTCTATAGATATGCATTGTTATATACTTTCGACGAATTTTTTTTTTCGACGAACATTTTTTTTTTTTAATTTCCGCCCAGAAAAATCATATATGATTCGTAAAAATCACATATGATTTGATTTTTACAAATCACATATGATTCTTACGAATCATATATGATTTGTAAAATACAAATCATATATGATTCGTAAGAATCATATATGATTTGATTTTAACGAATCACATATGATTTTTACAAATCATATATGATTTTTCTGGGTGGAAATTTTGAAAAAAAAAAGTTCGTCGAAAGTATATAACAATGCATATCTATACAAAGATAATTTAATTCTCGTCGCGATGGTATTTTTTTTTCGCGTAACGATTTACGGTTTGCGAGATATTTAAGTTTTAAAAAAATGGTAAAAGTTTATTTTTTTTATTTTGATAAAAAAAATTAGTGGCTAAGATTGCTTGATTGGATCTATGGTAAAACTTGTTTCTACACGGATCTTTTGGCCAGGGGCGCAGCTACATAGGGGCGGGAGGGGGCGCCCGACCCCCCGAAATTTTTTTTGCGATGTAGGGGGTATATAGTTTTCGTGTAGAAAAATTTCGGTATATTCGGTTTCGACCCCCCATTTTAATTGTGAAATTTCTTTTATACATTAAGCAATAAAAAATTTTAGATCCCGACCCCCCACTGAAAATTTTCTAGCTTCGCCACTGCTTTTGGCATGAAACAAAAATTACCCAAAAAAGCATACTTCGGTTGACCAAATTAAATGGAATGAAAATTAACCATATATACATCAACTCGGAACAAAAACAAGTAATGCGAGGGAAATTAGCAAACATGTGATTTAATTTGATAAAAACGATAAACGAAAGGCGACCAATATGGTTATGTAATTACCTGGCAACTTTACCCGTGGCCCAATTTGTCCAAGATGAGTCCTTATTGTCTTCGTAGTTGTCTTCCAAACTCCGACACACCATAGCGGTCACAGCAAAAAATAGTACTAATAAAGCTATCGTTTTCCTCATTTGTGAATGTACGAATGTATGTGTAGCCGATTCTCTTTTGCTGTTCAAAAAGACTATGTATGGTCGAACGTTCAAAGGTACGGTGCCAAAACAATGAATTGAGTTGCTGGAAGATTATGAATTAGAATTTATAGTCATGAATTTATTCATGTCTAAACATGGAACAGGAATGTGAGATAAATCGTTGAATGCGGTTAGATTTTTACATGTACCTGGCTTCCCTCTTTTCCCGCCAACTTTCACGTAATTTATAGTATATTTCTTTATGCCACATATTGTGTGAGCTTGGGATATCTTTTACAATTCTTAATTACAATGGTGAAACGTTTTTACATGTACATTTGTGAACATTTTGGCCACCAGAAATAAGGTAAAATGGTTATTTTTCACATATCAATGCTAAAAATGGTGCAAGTAAATTTTTTTCGCTTCAAAAAACGATTTGCTACGAGTTATATAAGGCTAATTACTTATAAATGTATCTAACTTGTTATCTTTTATTTTTAATTATTGAACAAAATTTTTTGCAACTCCAACCATAAACTTTTAAATTTCGCCAACTTGGTGTACTCGATGATTGGCCAAGCCATTAACATTTTAAAATTTTTGTTTATATTTTTTTATAAAGCCAAATTGGCAGTCATGTCACCACTTCTAGCCATGTGTCACATTTAAAATAAATTCCCAAACACCTTTTTATCTTCAACCTTCATCTTCTTCAGAATACGGTAACATACTGCGTCAAAAGACTAGAATTAAGTGGAACGTAGAAGGTGATGAAAATTCAAAATTCTATCACTCACAAGTCAAGAGGAGGAACAACAAACGTAACTTAAGAGGTCTTATGGTTAACGGATTATGGTGTGAGGATCCCATGATAATCAAAGCAGAGATGGCCACGCATTACAAATAGCACCAAGTCTTGTGTCTCAAAGACTTGTGATCTATCAAGTTTTTAGTTAAAAAGCTTTTCACCAAGTCTTTGTGCAATATAAAAAGCCTTTTGAAAAGCTTTTTCAAATAGCAATAAGTCGTTGATCAAGTTGAAGTACTATTTAAATATGTTAGATAAATTTGAATTTATTTCGTGAGATAGTTAGCTATATTTTAAAAAAATAAAAACAAAATAATAATAATAAAAAAAAAATAAAAAAATTGAGACATGTGGCACCTATGGTCATTGCAGCTTTCTTTGTCTCTTATTCCATCTTCCAGTGGATTATGATTCATCTTTCCTTGATTGCCCAATTGCTCAAAATCAATGGATTATAATTGGAAACTGATGGAAATTTGTTAATTATCTTATAAAATTTAATCTTTTGAAGTGCTCGACTTTTCTTCCTAATCGACTAGAGTCTTATTCTGATGCAGTCATTCAATCAACAACTCTGATTATATGGCGTTATAGGAATGGACTTTGTTTTGACATTTTTCCTACTCAGAAATTAAAGACATTTTTGGAGTTTTGGGGACAAAATCAAAACCTTGTCTTACTCTTGGATTAGTTATAGGATGAAGGATTTGTTGGAGTTTTGGATAAATATTAATATTTGTATGACTAGAATTGAACTTGAGACCTCGGGATTGCACACGTTACGAATGAGTATCAAGAAGTAAATAATTAATGTATATTAAATGTTATGTATATATATTTATTATTTGAACATAAGAAAAGGACTAATGATCGTTAGTTGTTAACGGTATGGACTAACTATCATTAAACGTAAAGAAAAGGGACTAGATTGTAATTAGAGGACAAGAAGGTTCCGGAAACCCCTTGGGTTTGCCTTGGCCGATTTTGTAACACAAAGGGAGGAATCCCTTTTGCCCTAACTTGTCCTACAAGATTACAATTAGTATATAAACACATCAAGGGTTCAAGGTTTTGGCTAATCTCTTGCACACACTAAACCCTAATGTGTTTTCTTTCTTTTCTCTTGTCCCAAACGATCGTACATATCCCTTAGGGATGTAGGATTGATTTTTGCTAATCAAAAATCTGTTCTTGTGTTTTTACTAGCATAAACTTGATATGGTTTAATTCGTGTGTACAAGAACGAGGTAATTACTCACTATAGTAATTATCAAGGGATCGATTAACAAAACGGTAAGGGGTTGATCATTGATCCATATAAACCCTAATTAGGGTTCATCCAATTGAAGGTTTATAAAGTTTGATTCTTGTTTAGCTAGAATCAAAAGGTACGTTCCTATTTACGTTTATGTTAATCTTTTATATGTTATAGATGTTCCTACGCTTCCGCATATGTGACTACTTGATTATGTTTATTTATATGATTGTCATGGTATATAAATTCTAACAGTGGTATCACGAGCCTACTATAACATGCAATTGATTACTAAAACACATAAAAAATGAATCTTTAATGTTTTAAATACATGTTTAGATGTTGTTTTGATCTAGGGCTTATTTAAATTTTCGAAACCCTAAAAATTTGGGGGGGTCGATTTACCCCTTTATCCAAATTAGGGTTTGTGGATTAAATATTAATTTGATTAGAAACCCTAGGTCATTAACAAGTTTATGTGTTAATTGGACGTACTTGTGACCTAATTGCTAATTGTTATGCATGAATCCATGATGAAACATGCATGTTAGTCATGGATTAATTAAGTGATTGACTATTTAATTGTTAGTATTGTTTTCACATGTAATTATTAGATAGATCTAAAAAAATTGGGAAGACCCCAACTGTAATTAAAATCAATTTACGTGCTATGTGGTGTATTAATTAACTCTAGCTTACGCAATCGATTATTCGATGGATGTGGCTCACTTGTGCAAAGTGAAAGCTTTAGTTAATTATACACATTATGAAAACCTAGAATTGATTTAATTAGGGTTTATCTAATTAAGTATGCATGTGGCTAATTGTTTCACCTTTATAATTGTTTTGATTATTAGTTGTTTATTTGTTTTCTTTTATAATTACTTGTTATATGCTTGATACGATTGTAAGCAATAAAAAGGGTAATTTTATGTAAAGAAAATTAATTGGACTAATAATGGTGAAACATAATTATTATTAAGAACTTTATACTACGAAATCTTATGTGTCATACTTAGGGGTTGGCCTTACATGCCGTAATGCCTTAAATGCATCCTCGCGACGAGATTTGTATTGTAAATGTTTTTAATATGTTTTAAGATGAAAGTTATAAACTTTTGCTTGATTGATGTTTTTGTACATATGGCTTTGAAAGTAAGTCATCTTTAGACAAATTCATAGTGATGGAAATAAGGTTTGAAAAGAGCCTAGTGTCTACCTTTGGTTTCCATACACTTATGAGTTCGTTAAAGACGTCTTACCTACATCACCATTATATGTACAATATCAACTTAAGGGTGATTTACCTCAATTCCACATTGGTGGATGATAATTGTAGGTTCTTCTTTAATTGGTGAACCCAATACCTCAAACAAAAGCTTTTAACTTTATCTTGCAAATTGGTAATTAAAATTGTTTTGAAAACTAATGTCATAAAGGTGAGTGCATGCATCTTTATACATGTTTTGATTTCACATAAAAAATTAATACCCTAATAAATTTAAGTTACATGCCATCTAACTATAAGGAACACTTGGAATTAATTCTTTGGTATGTGTGAGACCTAGGCCAAAGATTAATGACAAGGCAAATTTTCGAGTCTGTGTGAGACCACACATAGAGAATTTGCAGTTTCTAAGTTAGACGACTTAAGTAAGTTGATGCGTGAGACCTAGAACTTACGGCATGAGATGGGATGAAATATGCTTACATTGCAAATTGATGAATCAATTTGATGTAAATCCCATAATGATCTAGGAATTGGAAAATTGTTTGCCAATTATAGTTCGACAGATTACCATCTTTTGTACTTTCATTACTAGTAGATCAACTGATGTAATGAAACTTATGAAAAGTTGGATCCTAGGTTTTCAAGAAAATTATTTGGTTATATGAATATTTCCATGGGTATTATATTTTCTTGAAAACATGTATTATCGAAAATACTAAAATTGAATTTTGCAAATTCTTTTAAATGTATTAATGCAACATTGAACCGTAAACATGAGTTATTCTTTTCACAAGTAAATTGATCTACACCCGTATGGGTTTTTTGGTTATGATCAACTTTACAAAAAGAATAAACATAGTCTTCTTTCCATATAAAGAAGTGTGAGACTTAATCCTAATCCTTTTCATGAATGAGAAAGGTATAATAGGATAATTAGAATTGTCTATGTTCTAAATACATAACTCATAGCAATCTTTAATAGTAAGTTGATTTGCACTTTATGAGTTATTAAAATAGAAACTAGACATATTACCGCAAGAATGGTAAAAGACAAACTAGCAAATTTTATCTAGTTGTTTTGTTTTGGCCATTTAAAGATACTACATACAATTGTTGGAATAGTATTCAGGAAGAAATTGCATGCCCAGTTTTTTCAAGTTAATTGTTTGGGATGTGATGAATCACATCTACATAGTAGAATACATTCTTTTAGAACCTATATAATTGTTGCGAATGGGTTTTCTCAAAAGATGTAGGAAAGTAAATAGCACACTATTTCCTTTCACTGATAATGAAACATTTATAATGTTGTCAAATTCAGTGGGAGTATTGTGTGCCTATGGCTGAATAAGGGATTATTGTAATGTTCTCTAATTCAGTAGGAGTTATAAGACTTATTGTCTTAATTGTAACTCATATTATCTTTTGAATGTCTCAAGATAATTACTTTCCAAATATAGACACTAATATTTTCAAGGATAGTCATGTGCGTTTCCTTGATTGATTGAGTAACTCTATATCTACTAGTTATGCTAATGACACAAATCATATTGTTCACATTAACAAACGTGTGCTTGTTGTTTATATGGTATATGGTGTTGTTTCATGCACAAGTGGGAGAAATCTTTATTGTGTGCAAGGTACAACACATAAGAATATGATTTAAATGATTCTCTTAACTGCAAAGTAAGAGACTCACATTCTAATACACATCTAATCTAAGAAAACACTTGGTGTTGAAATTTAGTAAACGTGAGACGCAGACTAAATTCCAACAACAAGGTGAATTTCCATGTATGCGTGAGACCTACATGGATAATTTACTGTTTCTAAATTAGACATCTATTAGAACATGTGTCAATATGATAACAAGACAACTTCAAATATTTATGTATTATTGGAATGACATAAATGCATGAAGTAATATAATACTACTTCAACAATTATGTATTCTTAGAATGACATAAATAAATGAAGTAGTGAGTTAACTTGAAAATATTATTGAAACCAAATGATGGTGTTCATGATTACTTTAATTATACATGTTTATACGTTATTGTATAGTTACAAACATGAAATCTTTTAAGTAGTACAAGACTTATAATAAAGTAAGACGTTAACTTGTTATGTTTTTTAATTAAGACATATACAAGAAGTCATTGAGTTGATCAATGATTAATAATGTGTAATGGGATTATAACGGTTTATGTCTTCTTGTTGAGACATGAACATGAAGTGACTTGATTAATAAGTACTGGGTTATAAAGCATGTAAGAGGCTTGGAAATTCAATTTCACCATTAAGTTGATTTAGTTGGTAAATAAACAAGCTAAAAGATATAAGTTTATCTTTCATATTAATAGATTGTCTGACAATATGAGTTCTAATGAAATACCACAAGTTTATGGTGTGTTCAGTTAGGAGAATCAAACTCTATTGGTATTGTTTGATTAAAGATAACTATAACTTCTTTTCTTCCAAAAGTTATCAAGGTTAGAAATTGAGTATGGATTGAATATACTCAATTAGACTCCTAGAAGATTAATAAGACGTTGTTGAATTATGAAATGTGATGAATCACGTTACATCTTAAAATTGAAGTTCTGAATTTGTTAAGCTACTTAAGTGAAGGTTATTAACAAAGCATGTCAGGAACTGTCAATGTGTATTTGTAATATCCTAAAAGAGAAAATTGGATTGTTGCTCTAATTGCTAAGTATTATAGATGGTCTATATATTACTAAAGGCAAGTGGGAGTTTTTATCTTCAAAAGATAAAATTACAAAATACATAATCTTCTAAAACCATACTAGTTAAATCATGATGAGGCTTAACATGTAAATGATAAACCTCATGATGATGGAATTATCATTCATAGATCCACTTGGATATCTCAGATATTTGATTAATATGCTGGGAATTATATGATGAAGTATTACCAAAATTATGAATTAGTTAAATTACTCATACTATGAATGTTATAGATGCTGTTCATAAAGATATTCAAATTTAAATTTGGTTTATCTTAATTCTTAATAGTTAGAGAATGATGATGAGTTTATTCAAAGATATTGTAACCCTAGTGGTTTAAATCTTTGTTAGAAATCATATGGACAAAATTGTATACATATTTTAATGTATGTCTTATGACAAGATTATTAATCATATTTAAGCAATTAGCTATGATTGAATACTCTTTCCTAAGCACATTTAAGATACAAAGATGGTAATTGTCATATTTATATGAATATGAAATTTGACAATGAATATCAAAAACTCTTTCTTGAATGATTACTTAAGCGAGGATGATAAGTAATCAAAGGGGGGGTTTATAATTCAAATAAATCTTTGGAAGTATACAAAGTACAATAATCCATGAATGGATAAATACATGCATCTAGGAGATTACTCTTATGTTTAATTATTAAATCCATGTTTTGATTTATAATTGAAATAAGATAATTTCTAAATATTCCTGAAAGCTAGTGGGAGTATTATGTTTGATTTACTAAATCATATATGTTATATAACATATAAGAAGTAACATTCCATATAAGTAAAATGTTAAGTCTTAGTTTGGAATGAAACCTTACTTTAAAGATTTAAAAAATAAAACATATGACCTTGGAACTAAAGTTTATTATTTAATAAACATGTGCGGTAAATAAATCTAATAAAATATGATATATCATTTTGAAAGATTAAATGAATATATATATATTTGTAAAGATAGAACATGAATAAAATCTAAGTATGACTGAAGGATTTTTTATGTGCATCATATTATTGTTGTATCATGCTTAAGTGCTTAATGATTTGACAATATTTGATATCCAATTAAAAGTTATTATATAACTTGTGTAATGAATATTCTAAAGGAATATGTTTGGAATTAGAATAATGATCCTCACCTGGAATTGCTCCTAAATTCTAAGTATGAACAATATGGCAAATTGTTGCGTAATTGTTATAGCCGACAATAAATCTTGAGAGATTGGTAGGCATTGAAATTACACAATAGATATTAAGTTTACGGGATTTTAAATAGCATATTGTATACAATGATGCTAGTTTAATTGAGATGACACTCAATATTAGTCATGGAAGGATTTTATCATTGTTAATGGCCATGTGAACTAGTTGTGCTCAACTAAGAGCATAGTTGCATTATACATTAAAGAATTAGAATACTTTAAACTTTAAAATGTTTGAAAGTTTGATTGCCATAAATTGGTGGTTGAGGATATCACAACATTTATGAAATATTATGTGGCTATATAAAAATAGTTGGATATACACATACAAGAATTTTGCTAAGTGAATTCTTGAAATACGTATTCTCAAAATTCTGATAGATCAAAGTTAGTTGAAATAATGCCTTGTCAACAAGTATGATTGTCATTACTTGAGGCATAATTGTTGACGAGTCTTTACTTGAGATAAAATTCATTAACTAGAATTATCATGCATTGATCTATTTAGTATTTGGATAAAGGATATTAAGCAATTATTATTTGTATGAATTAAAGTACCTTGTACGTTTGTTTTCATTAATAATAGATTGTATCCTATATTTGCATGTTTAAATCCATGAATAACTTATGTTATTCTAAATTGTACGTTGTCAATTAATGATATGGGAATATCATTAAACTAAGACAAATCTGAGTATTGGTTAGAATATACTTGAAAGTATATTGATGCGTTGACATACCAATTTCACATGATATTCAATGAATTGAATATAGGACTTATCCCAACTACATGATTTTACTTTATGGATCTTGTCAGTAAGTAAATCATGAATATAGTTATCCTCAGACTTGAGATACCAGATAAGTGTCATGGATGTAGTGCATTTATGTGAAGCAATCTACCGCTAACCGTAACTGGTAGTTATAAGGGTTTGTTTTCAGAAGTGTTGCAAAGTTCATGGGTTAGTCTTGTAGTCAAGAGAGAATTGTTCCTTCAAATTCGTTTTAAAGTTTAATATTGCTGGTCCCCTCGTAGGGTTGACAAGATGTTTGCGTGTGCACGCCCAAGATCTATCTGGAATACGTTCAGATGTTTTGGTAATCTTGTTCAATCATAAACAACAAGAAACAGAATTGTTAATAAAAGAATGACTGAGATCCATATCTTTATTAACGTGGTATTAGTAACAAAAGGATAATAATAATGATGAATCATTAAAGGTTTTTTCCAGGAAACCTAGCTCGAGTTGGTCTAGGGGCATTGGCGTGTTGCTAGACGCTAACCAATGTCATTACACTATTAATAGATATCCAAGTGAGAGATGTTGGAGTTTTGGATAAATATTAATATTTGTATGACTAGAATCGAACTTGAGACCTCGGGATTGTACACGTTACGAATGAGTATCAAGAAGTAAATAATTAATGTATATTAAATGTTATGTATATATATTTATTATTTGAACACAAGAAAAGGACTAATGATCGTTAGTTGTTAACGGTATGGACTAACTATCATTAAACGTAAAGAAAAGGGACTAGATTGTAATTAGAGGACAAGAAGGTTCTGGAAACCCCTTGGGTTTGCCTTGGCCGGTTTTGTAACACAAAGGGAGGAATCCCTTTTGCCCTAACTTGTCCTACAAGATTACAATTAGTATATAAACACATCAAGGGTTCAAGGTTTTGGCTAATCTCTTGCACACACTAAACCCTAATGTGTTTTCTTTCTTTTCTCTTGTCCCAAACGATCGTACATATCCCTTAGGGATGTAGGATCGATTTTTGCTAATCAAAAATCTGTTCTTGTGTTTTTACTAGCATAAACTTGATATGGTTTAATTCGTGTGTACAAGAATGAGGTAATTACTCACTATAGTAATTATCAAGGGATCGATTAACAAAAGGGTAAGGGATTAATCATTGATCCATATAAACCCTAATTAGGGTTCATCCAATTGAAGGTTTATAAAGTTTGATTCTTGTTTAGCTAGAATCAAAAGGTACGTTCCTATTTACGTTTATGTTAATCTTTTATATGTTATAGATGTTCCTACACTTCCACATATGTGACTACTTGATTATGTTTATTTATATGATTGTCATGGTATATAAATTCTAACAGGATTTTCATCCAAGCTTGAACGTTTGGATCCTTGATCCAATATATGCTTGTAATAGTTTATAACTTTTCAAATTTCTAGCTTCTTGCTAATATTTATATAATTCCGCCTTTAAAATAAATCCATCTTACAATGAACCTTATTCTTTTTAACATATTCAAGTTGTAAGTGAGTCAATCCAGGAAAGAAAAAAAAGTACAGTAATAGCTTTTGATTATTTTTGTCGTGCGCTACCGCGCGCGTGAAGCATTCTTAGACTACTTATTATTACCTTAAGTAATTAACTTTTATTTGGTTTTCCTTTTAAGTTTTTTTTGGCAAAATGAGAAAATGTTGACTTTACATGAAAAACTCTCGAGAATGAAGCGTTGCAAAATGCATTCCAATTGAAAACAAGTCCGTAAGGGTATGTTTATGAATTTTTCATTGGAAATTGAACAAACTGAAAACCAGTTTAATCACACCTTTTTTAGAAATATTTATGAAAGAATGAAAATCTCATTTTTGAAAAACATTTGACGCTAAGCTTACGTATAGTAAACTAATGATTGTGAATTCTCACCATAAGTTGTTATTCTTAACAAGAATCATACTATTGAAGTAATTTGTTCATATAAATTGAACTTGAACTTATACGTCACAATGCGCAAAATACGTGAAAAATTACCAATATTACATGGTGTTTTTTTTTGTTGGGATAAATATTTCAGTAGACATTATATTACATGTTTCATTTAGCCAGTACTTGGGTTTAGTATAAAAATATATTCTTAATACATATTGATAATTATTTTTTAGTTGACCTTGTTTTTGCACTTTTTTGCTGACTAGAGAAATGACCTCCATGTCTTCAACTTCAGTGAAACTTCATGAGTACTTCACCATCTAGTTTGTCCGAAAGTTGCTGTAAAAGAAACAAAAGCTGAAACCATTTCAGCATACATGAATATATAAGTGGTAGGGTTTCGATTTCAAATAATAAAGTTAAGGAACAAGATGCTTTTGTTTCTTGCTTATAGCCTTAATTGGCATTATTCTTGGAAAAACATGGAATTGGATATAAAAGTATGCTAAAATATGGTGTCACTTATTGGAGTATAAACTAAATATAGGAGTCTTGGTGTAAATTAGAATAGTTTAAGATGTATTATGTAAAGTTTAGAATTCTATATTGGGCTGGGTCATAATGGGTATAAACGGGTATGTAGTTTAGTTAGGGATATAACAGTTAATAGGTTGTGTCGTTTACTTTTAGAGAACCGTTGTAACAGATATGAAGCACCGGTTCATGTAGTATTAATAGGGTTAATCTGTAAACATTCAATTAAATCGATCAATACAATATACAAGTTTCTTTTATCATTCTTTGTGTTTTTTCTGTTACATATTTTTGTCCCAAACCCTTTTCATATATTCCGGTTATACAAGAAAACAACATGTGAAATCAGAATCTACAAACAATTGGTATCAGAGCGAGAACGATTCCGGGAATCAATCAAGTAAGAAGGAAAGAAGAAAGAAGAATACCTGTTCATTCGATTGAAGAATAATCGAAGTCTGATCAGGAGAAGACAAACCACCGATTGTGGTTACCCAAATCAAGAAGGCTTCAATCAAAGAAGAACAACAACATCGATTGAAGAAGATAAAGAAAGAGGTCGGAGGATATTCCTTTTAACAGCCATCAGGGGACACAACACTGACTAAGTCTTCCTACTTTAACTCTTATATTTCAGTTTTTTGGTTATATAAAGTTTAAAAGGAATTTAGTGATAAAAGAAAAATAAGGAAGTCAAGAAAGGTGTATTTTTCAATTGATTAGGTTAGAAAGTAAGAAAGTAAGATTAAGTATTGTATATTTTATTTCAAAAAAGAAAGAAACGCGTAGGTAAGCACGCGAATAAGCGTAAGTAAGCACGCTTATAAGAACGAAGGCGTAAGTAAGCACGCCAGTAAGAAAACAGTGTAAGTAAGCACGCTTGTTTAAAGAACGCGTAAGTAAGCACGCTTGAACGAAAAGGTACGTAAGTAAGCACGTACCAGAAAGAAAGAAAGATAGGAAGAAAGAAGGCAAGAAAGGCTAAAGCACGTCAAAGCAAGAAAGAAGAGAGAAAGGAAGAAAGCATGACGAACGACAAAGAAGGAAGCAGTATGTCTAAAGTTCAAGAAAATGTAGCACTTAAATGCGTACAATTGACGGATTCCAATTACACGACATGGGCAGTATTGATGGAAACAATATTAAAAGCGTATGGCCTTTGGGAGACGATTAACCCAAAAGAAGGAAGTAGTGCAACAGATGAAAAGAAGATGCATACAACGAAAGCTATGATATTCCAGACAATACCACAAGATATCTTGATGCAAGTTGCACAATATGAAACTGCAAAGGAAGTATGGGATTCAGTGAAAGTACGATACCTTGGTGCAGACCTAGTCCAGAAAGCACGGCTACAAACGCTAAGAAGTGAGTTAGAAACTTTGAAGATGAAAGAAAACGAAAGAGTGCAAGATTTCTCAGGAAAGTTGGGCAGTATAAAAGCCAAATTTGCAAGCCTTGGCACTACCCTTGAGGATAAGATAATTGTGATAAAGTTACTCAACTCGGTTCCAAAGAAGTTTCTACCGATTGTAGCCACCATTGAACAATACTCAGAAATAGATACCATGCCATTCGAAGAAGCCGTTGGAAGAATAACCGCATATGAAGAACGTATTAAGAGTACTAATGAACCAGAAGAGTATGATCCAAGCAAATTACTGTTAGCAAGTACAAACAATTCTGGAAATAGGCTTAATGAAAGGGGACGTGGTGATCAAGGACGTGGAAAAGGTATAGGAAGAGAATTTGGAAGAGGACGTGGAAAAGGCACGGTGCATGAAGATCAAGACAAGAAGAAGTACCGATGCTTTGGATGTGGTGAAATTGGTCACATTGCAAAAGAATGCACGAAATGGAAAGACAAAGAGCAGGAAGCACTTCTCATCTCAGAGGATGAAGAACCAGCACTCCTGTAAAGACAAAGACCTTTAACTATATTTAGTTTAAGGGGAAGTATTGGAGTATAAACTAAATATAGGAATCTTGGTGTAAATTAGAATAGTTTAGTATGTATTATGTAAAGTTTAGAATTCTGTATTGGGCTGGGTCATAATGGGTATAAACGGGTATGTAGTTTAGTTAGGGATATAACGGTTAATAGGTTGTGTCGTTTACTTTTAGAGAACCGTTGTAACAGATATGAAGCACCGGTTCATGTAGTATAAATAGGGTTAATCTGTAAACATTCAATTAAATCGATCAATACAATATACAAGTTTCTTTTATCATTCTTTGTGTTTTTTCTGTTACATATTTCTGTCCCAAACCCTTTTCATATATTCCGATTATACAAGAAAACAACCTGTGAAATCAGAATCTACCAACATCACTTACGCATGTAACAGCATCAAATAGATTTGATATATAAGATGTAGATGTTAGGATAAACGTATCCCTATCGATCAAAAGTGGGAATGCTTAGTGTAAGCTAATCTATTTGGCGCTGTTACGCGTAAGTCAGTAAGTGGCTTTCATTTTTCATTTTACGTGAGTTACTTTTGAAGTACACTTAGGATGACTACGACCATTGGCCTTTATTGATCTCATATAGAAGATAAGATATCAAGTGGGATGTTTTAGGATAATAGACAATATAAGAAGATTGGTAAGAGCATGGCCATGCATTGCTTTTCGGAAGAAAGATAAGGCCATTTTGTGAAAGAACTTTGTCAACTGCAAACAAGATAATGGCTTATTCGTGTTTCGATAATGGATAAAGCAGCTCAATGGTAGGACCAACTCTGACTGGCTTTGGTCCTACTGAAGATCCTGGAAGCTAGAAAGGCTTGCCCGTTTGGACAGTTATGAGGAATGGCGAGGCAACGTATTCATGTGTTTTTGCTCTAGGGATTACGTAAAAAAATAGCAACATACTTTAAGTTTTGCTCTATTCTAGTCATGGTACTCTATCACAGTCCATTTTAGTCATTGCCAATATACAAATGTTCCAGATTAGTCACTTTTTGATAAAACATGACCATAATTTATAGTACCCCTTAGTTTTTCCACGTATGTCATTGTAATATCTGCCATTTTTTGATGTCATGGCCGCTTCTTTGTACGTATAAAAACTACAGAAATATAACATTTTTATAACTTCAATGACTCAACTGGAGCAAATCAAAGTACAATGACTAATACGTAACAAGGTATTAGCACAAACAAAGTACGTAGCCATGTTTTTACATTAGCCAATCAAGTGGAAAAAGGAACTTTAACTTGAATGCAGTTAAGATGTAGATGAATGTGAAGATGAATCTGTATGCAGAAGGCAATTAGTTAATGACTCTAACTAAATGAACACTTTACCTGATGGTTGGAATGCAATCTGAACTAATTTCTGTAGTTGGGAAAAGGAACATTTCCAGACTCTATGTGCCTAAGATCTTCGATAAGCACTTCATAGTGCCTTTTCACTTCTTCAGCAGACTTGCCACCAACTGCTCTTGCAACTTTTTGCCAATGGTCAGGGGTGTCTCTATCGTACACAGCAAGGGCTTTTTCAAATAACTTGTTCTGCTTAGGTGTCCACGAGGAGCTGGAGCAACTTGAAGACATGGAATCTGCTGCCTTTGTTGCACTGAAAGACTCTTAAAATAAATATTTCAGAAAAATATTTAATGGTGATAGACTGATAGTTTAGTCAAGGAAGATGTAAGTGCTCAAGAGACTCTTTGAGAATGTTATCGAGGGACGCTCCTTATAAATAGGAAATAAAGGTGGCGGGGTTTGTCCAGCAAGACGAATATAACTTGCAAGAGAAGTACAAAGGGACCCATCAGATTCTTTTAATAACCAC
Organism: Artemisia annua; assembly: GCA_014162995.1. NCBI lineage: Eukaryota > Viridiplantae > Streptophyta > Magnoliopsida > Asterales > Asteraceae > Artemisia > Artemisia annua. The sequence continues at coordinate 47,513 of LBNU01013897.1, read as the reverse complement.
CCATGGAATATAAAGTATAAACAACCTCATAATTGGAGAATCGGTATCAAATAAAAAGCTTCACATCATAACCATATGTCGATATTAAGTACTGTTACGCGTACTATCTTCCAAATTAGATCTTCTTGAGAGACACTGTTTGTAAGCATGTGTGACAATACTATATATGTCATTTCTTCATTGTAATAGAATTGGTTCTCCTGTTCTTTCAGTATTTCACCAGGTTTAGCTTTAGTCGTTTCTGTCTTAGCTAAATAATTCTGAAGCCCTATACTAATCTGATTGTTATTCCTACATGGAAATAATAATTCTCATACAAAAACATGGTGAGAAGTTCTTCACCAGTGAAATTTTAAAATCCATAAAAGAAAACTGCCGCTAGGCATTGCACTAATGATCTCGTAGATCTTTAGTTCTTTACCATCCTTTCCTTCACATTGGCCCTAGTTCATTTATTCAAAAAATGTATGAAATATTATGAGTGTTAAGAGGCAAAATGTTGATTTATATTACCATAAATATTAAAGCGATATAACTATTCACAAATTTGGTACAGCTTGATTGTTCTGATATGAATACTCATTGAATGGTTTAGATGATAATCTGATACTTGCATTATTACATGTAAAATTTTAGCAGTTCAATGCAACCACACTCCAAATCTAGATGCTAAGTGTCTGATTCTAACCCCTACAACTTTACATCTGATAACCTGCAAGTTGAATCCTCTAAAAAGCTCAAATATTTCCCTCTGTTTGTATATATGTGCAGCAATGCAAGTCTCGCTGCACAGGACTACACCAAACTCATGATCTGCACCTGTTATTTTTAAACAATTTGTTCAAACATGAAGTGCGTGGTGGTTTGTGACAAAGTAAAACTTTAGATAATGATTGGTTGATAGTTTTGGGTCTACAGATGGTCCATACCCTTTCTGTCGTCTTCTGATGATTTTGCATATCTTTGTGATATTTATTATGAACTACTTACTTTGTACCATGAATGTTGTAATTTTTAAGTTGCAACTTTAAAATGTGCAACAAATGTAAGGGAAGTGTTTGAATATCAGCAATTGTCTTATACAGTCTTCAGCTATGACAAGTATAGTAGAGGAATCTATTGATAGAGGTAATGTAATGTAGATGTCAAATGGTTTCTTAAAGTGAAAGTATGTATGATCTATAAAAGTAATGCACTTGCAACAGCGTGATGACTGCTGATATGTAGTACCCCTCAATATGAGAAGTACATAAAGAATTCCATGAGCTAAGAATTAGTGAACTTAAGCCACTTATTTATCATCATAAGTAAAAGTGAACCAGTCGACATGACCTATTATTTTCCTATTTGTTTTGATATATGTACGGACAACGCTACAAAATATGCAAAAGTTTCTACTTTTGGTCTGGCAGAGTAAGATCAGATTCTTCCATCTTCTATTATTAAATTTTTTCCTGTGGATTACATTTCTTGATGGAAAGTAGGATATCTTTTATATAATAAAAGAATTACATCATTTCGGAGTTTTTTTTGACAAAACAATCTTAGTGGAAAAAAAATTGGACCAATAGGAATGCTCGATTTTGACACATAGGCGAAATCGAGCAATATGATTGGCCAATAAAAAGTCAAAATTGAATTGATTTTGGTCAAACTTTAATAAATTTGATGGAGAATTTGATTGAGAAAAAAAACACATAAAAATATAGGTGTCAAATTTATAAAAATAAAAACTTAAAAAAAGAGGAGGTAAGTAATAAAACATTAGTGGTTGAATTATAAATATATTACAGTATATGGAGTTAAGTGTAAAATTATAAATCTCCATATTTTTTTATAACTTTAAATAATAAACAAATAACCCCTTACACTTTATAATATAAACTTTGTTTACAATTACATGAATATTAGTATTGGTTTGAGACTTTCATCCATTAAACTTACAAAATTTATAAATGTACGAATTAGTTTTAATATACGTTAAATCCTTTTAAAATAAATATTAGTTTCAAACTTTCATCTATTAAAATATCTTTTTACTATGTACGTTAAATATAAATAAGAACTAATGTTATCCTATTTGAAAGTTTAATCTATACGTACACGGGTTTGAATATTAAATACAGTTAAATTATTATTAACGGTAATATAAATATCAAATGGTAAGTACGAGTTGCTGTGATATGAAAATAAATATACGTGATTGTACTTATAACGAGTCATGTAATTATTATTTAAAGTTTATATAGAGATATCCAAAAAAACATTTTTAAAAAACTTCATCAACGCTCATTATGTGCTACTAAACTCGCACATTTTGTACAACATGATATCAATAGTTGAAGTTAAACAACAACCCCAACCTCAACATTAACATCTATGTCAGCTAAACAAAGTTAAATCTTTCATCCAATAAAACTTTTACAAAATATTAATTCATTCATACTTATTAGTTCAAAAACGGAGCTTTATTGGGGCAGGGGTGGGCCTTGGCCCCTCCAAAATTTCTTATCATTAATGTATTTGATAACTGAGTTAGTGCTAAAAAAGTTTGTTTTGACAATATGGCCCCCTTGAACGTGGAAATTGATATTTTAGCCCCCCCTAATAATTTGGTACAAGCTCCGTCAATGTATTAGTTGTGCTTATATCATAATTTTCACGGGTAAATTCTTATATATTCATATAGTAAACAAAATTTTTAAAATAAATTTGATTTATGTGTAAACCCATGTGATTAAAGAAACTTTGGCCCAATAACGTTATAAGGAGACACGCTCAAGAATCCAATACAAGGTCGATGCCACGGTTATATTTACAATTTCTGCTAACTATTTTTCTTACTTTCGCACATGTTGATGCTCTAACTTTTTAAAATATACATAAGATTTTCTATTTTTAAACGATAATACTATATAATTAAATTTTTCAAGAAAAACCCCGTGCGTGCACGGGTATTATAACTAGTTATCAAGAATCCAATTTACTAGCTCATTGTGACATAATAATTTCTCACTACAGATCCTATTGGATGCAAGTTGTTCGAAGCACCATCCTTGAGCTAGTGGAAGCCACCCCCTTCTAACTATTCTTCTCATTGCGAGCATCTCAAAGATATTTTGGACAAAATGCAAAGAAGGTAAGTGAAGAACTTTCTGCCCTTAGATACCCTTAATAATTAAGCACTCTTTGATTGCCTCAAGTCCCAGGACAATGTTTAACAATCTGATTGTCAAATTGCCCACTATTGGATTTTTTATTTTATTTTTTTAAATGTGATAATAAGTCTCCATGCAGCATTGGTTAAACAACTCTACTGCAGGAAAATCATATTGTCTTAATATGTGAACAAATGATACTTTCATGGTGGTCCTTTGAATATGTTGTCAAATCTTTCCAATATTTGGAATCCTTATCACATCCGGAGTTATACCCATAAAATAATGCTCCCATATAACTTTTTAGTTGAATTTTTTCTGCTCACTCGTTACCATTCAAATATGGTACGGTATGTTTTGATAGAAGATTTTTAGATGCTTGGAGTGTAGGTTATAATGTAACCATTATTTATTTTAGTAACTTGATGTTGATTTCTGATGCGTAATACATTAATAGTTACGTGATCATGCATACTTTAGGAATCTCCTAAAAGAATTTAGAAAAAGAAGTGTCAATCGAGTGATGAACTAAAACGAAAATACGGTCCAAGTTAAGAGTAAAAAAGATTTGACAGTGTTTAGGTTTCTTTATGTCTTAATGTGAGGTGGTTTTTACTGTCGGGAAGGGGGGCTGACTTATAGAAAGTAATATATATGAGTTGTACTCGAATGAGACATGTAGCTTGGAAAAAACTTATTACACTACTAAATGAAAAAAGATGCTGAACAGATTGAACAAACATTTATAAATGGGTCATATGATAAACGCTAAGAAACATACAATTTAAGAAGGGCATAATTTTGGATCTGAGAAAAGTTACGGAGCCAGTAACTGGAGAAGATCTTGATGAGACACAAAATCCATTATCTAGGACTCCTAATACTTGTTTTTTAACAATCGCTGCGTGACAAATTCTATAACAGTTTGCTGCAATTCACATTGTAGGTGGTATCCTTATATAAATAGCTTCCGTTTTAAGTTATTGGGTTATCAATAACTAAAGTTGGCCTATATCCTGATGTACAGATTTGAAATTATAGATGTGAACAGAAATAACTTTTTGTTTAATTCCAAATCTGATATGACCTATTAAATTTTAAATGTATGATTGCTCTTTGCCTCTTTGTTCTTGCAGATTTTATACACAAACGGATAGTGGCTTGTGAACTTGCATTCTACCAAGGTCGTACACCGATTCTTGGGTTTGGGTTTGGGTTTGGGTTTGGTTTCATAGCTTATTAGAGATCGCGAGGGAACTTAATTTATTTACTTATAATATCATTTATAAAGAGATACCAAAATATTTATATCCTTACTGTATTTCCCCACGATGATCCAACAATTCTGTGTATATGATTTACTTATTTTACTATAATCACCCTAGATAGAAAGATTTTTCGATACTTATTATAAGGGTTCAACTGCAACCACACTGGCCATTGTGGTTCCGGTACGTGGGTCTCATTGTGGTGCTAAGATCCTGACATTGTCGATTCAGGTTTTAAAAAGAAAAACGTCATACGTCATATGCCATATGTCATATGAATCAGTTTCATCCCATTTGTATGTCAATTTCATCCCATTGCACTCATCAATGAATCAGTTTAAGCTGTAGTCTATTCCTAATGGGTACAAAACAATAAGTGAAAAGGAAAACGGGTTAAAAATCGCTCAAAAAATATCATTTCGAGATGCAAAAGGTTATTTTAACAGCTATATAATTAGCAACTTTTTTAAGAGTCTGTTTTCAATTTAGCATAGAATTGCCTGGGTAGTCCGGTAAACAGTGTGATCAATGTATATGATTTTGCTAACAATGACAATCGCTCAAAAGGTTATTTTAACAGCTATATAATAAAAATACCTGCTAATCTTATTATACTAAGACATAACCATATGCAAGATTGTTAAGACTTCTTAAAAACACATGCTAATTATAAGACAATGATCATTGTCTATCTGTCAGGTGTACCATCAGTTTGTGTCAACCATAGTTACGAACAACATTTGACCAGTTTATAATCGGTAATGAACCCAACAAAAAGAAAACCACAAGAGGGATGCTGGGAAAACAGTATTTCGATTGTCAATTTGACACAAGTTAATAAGTTATCATATCTTAAATTCCCTAAGACTGAGAGTAACAATATGGAAAACAAGTCTTGGGGAAAACCAGGCTAAGCGTTGTACAGCAAAATAAATTTTCTAGAAATAAGGAGTCCGGTGGATGAAATGGGTAAACAGAATGCCCATATTTGGGATGCATTCAAGAGAAGAAGGGGTTGACTTGGAACCTAAAACATTCCTGAAGAAGCTTTCATGGTTTATGAAAACAAAAGAGACACTTGAACAATTGCTCAGTGAAGCTTAATAGCAAGAGCCCTTTCATTGGTTATGGTTATTGAAGTGTCTTGTTCGTAATCTTTGAAGATCTCCGCATTGTTCCAAGTCCAAACCTTCTGATGCCATGAGTCATGCTTCTTCGTGTTACAAGTTCCAACCTACGTCATTCTTCCCTTGAATTCGTCATGGATTTATGAAGCCCATTTCCCCAAATCATCACCCACACGTATTGTATTACAAATATATTTCATCAGCGGCTTGTTTGGGATTTATTGATTTTCCGTAGACTTGTTCTCCCCATTGTTACTATCTTGACACGGACTTTTAGACTCCTAAAGTTTCACATGTGCCATACCAGTCACTGGAATCTTGATCTTCCACAATAATCATCTCAACCTCGCCAAGATTTTTGGCGCGTTATCATCTTCTGGTGCACGAGCCAACTTTGGCTTTAAGTATTAACAAAAAAATAGCCTAATTTTCCTCAAGATATTTTTTTATTCTATAAACTTTGCGTTGTTCCTTAAGGGTGGTGCCAGTCATGCCTTCCAAAAAATCCATACCTCCCGAACCCACCAATAATATCATTCAACCTCATTCATACTTTTTTCATACCTCCCAACCCATTTTTAGTGGCAACCATGCCTTTTTCATACCTCCCAACTAATTTTATTTTTTTATTTTTTATTTTCATAAATTATATTAAACATAAAAACATAAATATTTCATTAATAATTAAAATAACATTACATAATACTTGGAAAAAAAATACATAAATTTAATTTAACCAACCTTAATTATCAGCTTTTGTTTGGAAATTATGAGCATTTTTTGGTCCCAAATAAGTCATTCAGTTTGGTCCCAAATATGTTCCAACTTGTCACACATTTTGTGGGCTTAGCTATTGGGCCTTAATTATCTTGTCTGCCGTCTTCTACATAGAATACAAAACATGAAACCCGTAACTTTATAGAAAAAACTTAAAAGCCATGGCTACCAAAAAAACTTAAAAGAAACGTTTGTAAGCCAACTGTCAAAAAAATATGCAACGTTCGAAAATTAATACTCCAACGGATCTATTTTCCTCCATGCCGCTCCATACCTCCGAATCATATATTGCCGTTGAACCCATACCGCTGGCCATACCGCCGAGGTGGCGGCGGTGTTCACCGGTGGTATGGCCATGCCGTTGGTCCATGCCGCCCCACTGCATGCCGCCCCCACTGCCACCATCCTAATAATGGTTTTGGGAAATCCGCCCTTTTATGGTTTACTTTGTTGGATTTTATAGAGAGCAACTGCGGTTGAGGAGGTATCCTAAATTTAAAACATAACAATAGGTTACTGACACGCGAGGCCCAAATTCAATTTCATAACAAAATCAATCCTACATCTCAACAGTTGTTCCTAAAGCAGTTGTTTGGGCATTTCATTTAACCTATGCTTATGGTATTTTTCGAGTCACTTGACTTTATAGCTCTTTTTGCCATATTTAGATAATAAATACATTCTGTTGTTCTTACTGTCACTTCCAGTAAAGATGAGGGCTACACTCGAAAACCGTTTTCGGGGACACTCCATCCGAAAGGAATTTTTCATATTGAATAATTCGTAGTAAATAAACACAACTATATATGTTTACAATATACAAAAGGTCTTGAAAGGTTATTCTTCTAATCATTGTACTTGATTTGTCATTGCAACTTCATTCAATCCATAAATGTATCACAAAAACATTGTATGTTGCAGGAGTGTATGAATCACTGTGAGCTGATGAACTGCTACTTAATAATGCTTTTATTTGTGGATAATCGACTCTACTCTCGCAACAAAAGAATAATGAACACTTGGATTCCATAATGGTGCGGTATCATATTTCTGTTTTCCCATTGTTGTTAAGTGTATGATGTTTATTGTGTCAGCTCTGCACACATTATGGGCATTTAAGGCCATTAATCATAGAACTAATTCCCAAAAATGAAAGACAGTATGGACATACAGCTGTAACAGATATTCTTTTGTGCAACAAACAAATGCCAAGAAACAGACTGCATTCAGAGTTGTTAACGATAGCAAAACACATATTTGTTGCTATTACAGCTACAAGAGAAACTAATTGGCTGTTCTGCTAGACATTCTCAAGCTTATAACATATACCATGCTAGACAATCTTCCACACGTACAAATGACATGCTTTACAAAACATTCGTGTTAAAATGACTAACTGGGTGAGACGACTCAAATCATGATGAATGTCATTCACATGCAGGTTTTGTATCAAAGCTACTGAGACAGATCGCAAAAGCTTGGTAAGCAGAAAGAGGGTACCGATAATCCATGGTGAAAATGTCTTTTCCAATCTTCCCAAATTGCAGGATCACTTTATCTTGTTCTGCAGCAGACACATTGTGAGAAGGATCAACAGAAGCTACAAGCTGAAAATTCTTCACAGACGCTACGGTCACACGGCCTTTAAAATTCAAACACCAGCATTGCAATTGCTCATGCCATCTAGGAGCTTTGTTTTTTAGCATCAAAGAGTCAACGCAAATGGGTCCTGAAACAGATGAGATTGGTCCCGATACAGATGAGATGGGTCCTGATACAGATGAGATGGGTCCCGATACAGACGAGATTGAACGAGCAAAGTTCAGATCCTTGCTTTTAAAGGATGGTGCGGAGAGTGAATTTGTGTCATCAAATGAGTGTGGGAAAGATTTTGGAGTTGGAGCAGAGCCCCCTTCTTGGATCGATGAAATAGGTATAGAATGCATCACACAATTCATTCTTCTTGGGCCACGTGTACGCAAAACATTGAGTTCATAGGAGATTGTGGCTATGCTATAGCTACAAGCAGGCACTCTAGGAGACACTTGTTTTTTATTAAATCTTTGACTAGCACGGTTATTGTTAGGTTGAATTGATGTGTCGCTTGGAGGTTGGCTGTCATAAATAGTGAACTTGGTTCCTAGGAAATTGGACCTGTTTAGTACAAGATTAAAAGAGCATGTTAAAAAATTATTCATGATACCTTTTAATTGACATATGCAGTTCTCAGGAATTACCTTAGTTTGCCAACATAGGTTGAACTAGCACGTGAGAAATCATCTGCAACCAATGAGATAGCAAACTCTGTGCGTGTTGCCTTTCTGATTTTCTTTGCGGCCAAAAGTAGCTTATCACTTTCATCCTCAGCTGTTGATCATTAATACTTGTTAGTGTCACAAAAATAACAGAACCACACAAATTGGACGAGTAGAGAGCATAATTTTTTAGCATAGTAAGAAAAAGAACAGATCCACATAATTAGACGAGTAGATAACATATTTCTGAGTTGATGCAAATGAATTTATTATTGCAGACTCATGTTGGTTCTACAACAAAGAGATTAATTACTAAGTTTCAGACTATAATTCACATATACATGTCACGCCAACATGCATTAGAAGATAGTTAGACCGCCCACATGGAGAGCTTCATATTGGTTGTAAACTTTATTCTCTGTTGGTTATCATCTTCGTTTTACGGGCCCCGTATATAGAATCTAAGAACAGAGCTGTAATCTCGGATCCCAGTTTGTAAAGAGAAAAACAACCATGGGACCCATAAAGTGGAGTATTGAGATGGTGGAAAATGATGCAAACGTTAATCTTTTTCTATTGAACAGGAAAAGTGTGAAAAGATAAGTCAGCTTAAGATATGCTAACCCCATGAAAAACCTACTTTTCTGGAAAATATCTTTGGACACCCAATATAAAAAAAGGAGATTAATCAAAACGTTTCAGACAAAATTTACATATACATATTACTTCAACTTCCATCGGAAGATCAATAGGCCCTCTAGAAAGAGCTTCATATTGAAAATTTAAGGATTTAAGCTCTCTTCTCTTGTGGTTATTGAACATTTTCGTTTCACACGTCCCATATTTAGGATATAAGAATTCAGATCTTATTTTGTAAATAGATAAACCGTAGGACCCATAAAGTGAAGTATTAAGAGCGGTGGATTATGATGCAATCCTTAACCTTTTTCTAAGAAAAATTGCACGCATGAAAAGGAAAAGTGCAAAAGATAAGTCAGCTTAAATTACGTTAGAAGCACCAAAAGTCTACTTTCATAGAAAATATTTTTGCACAATTGCACATATCTACATGCTCAAAAGTATCCAATATGAAAAATGAGATAAAAAATAGCAAAATTAAACACGAAAGAATAAGGTGCGCAATGACTTACAAGGGGTCAGCCCAAAGTACAGTCGATGCGTAGAAGTTGCTCTATCTCTTCTTATGTAACACTGAATTGGAGCATCTCGAGGACCAGGCTATTACACAATGTTAAGAAACACAAACCATCAATCACATACTCTCATGAAACATTAAATAAAAAAAACACTTATCCACGTCAATTAGGCCAAAATCTAACCTGCTTCAACGATATAGGAAAAGTCAACCTCCCACACTCCTCGGGAGTCTTAACAATCTCCTTAGTAATATCCCTCCACGACTTACAAACCGAAGCACAGTAAACCACAACCGTTCTCGCGGGCCACGAGGTCTCACTCTCTTCAACTCTACGGATAATATCCAAAAGCAATTCAGGAGGCAAATTGGCCCATTGACCTTGGTCAAAAAGCTGAGACGGAAGAGCTACATCAGGTGCAATATGTGATCTAGTTCTACTTCCTCTCCAGTGTCTACCTTCAATCCCTCGTCTCGATATACTCCCTATCCCGTCTCTCATCTCCCTCAATTCGCGCACTATTCCTTTGAATGACATCTTCTTCTCCTTTAGCATAATTTATCATACCAATCTTAAAACTCCCTAAAATTCACAAAAACACAAGTAACAGCTAAATTAAAAATTTTTAAAAAAAAAAAACAAAAAAGAAAAAAAAAAAAAACACTAGTATTAGATTTTTTGGTTTTTATTTTTATATTTATTTATATAGATCTGTAGTCATGATTTGAGTTAAATAATATGCAGTGTGAGCTCACTCAAAACTACACCAGATTATATACACTTAAGTTTTATATAATATTTTTTTATAAAATTTTTTTAAATCTTTAAACAGTTATAACGGTAAATTAACGGTTTTTTTATAAATAAGTAACCACACAATTTGTAAATTCATCAACATATAGCATAGCACAAATTAGCCTAAAAAACAAACCAATCAAGCAATTAATTTAAAAATCAAATCAAACAAATGTAAAAATGAAATTAAAGAATGTGAGACCTTGAAATTAGAATCTGGTGTCAGAAGGGAAGATGAACAGATCGGATAAATAGATGTAATCGATTCATAATTAATTAATTAGATCTAATTGTTTTTCTTTTTTTTGGTGGTGGTGGTGA